>JAUPTC010000012.1:11733218-11805476 GCA_030762895.1 Sophora flavescens
GGTTTTGATTTAAAAATTGGATTTTGGGTCAAAAATAGGGTTTGAATTAAGGTTTTGGATCAAAATTAGGGCTTTGGGTTAAAATTAGGGTTTTGGGTTAAAATTAGGGTTTTGGTTTTAAATTAGGGTTTCTGGTCAAAATTAGGGTTCTAGGTCAAAATTAGGTTTAGAATTAGGGTTTCGGGTAAAATTAGGGTTCTGGGTCAAATTTAGGGTCCTGGGTTAGATCTAGGGTTAGGGTCAAAATTATGGTTTAGGGTTTGAAATAGGGTTTTGGGTCAAAATAGGGTTAGAATTAGGGTTTAGGGTCAAAATCAGGGTTTTGGGTTAGAATTATGGATTTGGGTTAAAATTATGTTTTAGGATCAAAATTAGAGTTTAGGGTTTGAATTAGGGTTTTGACTTAAAAAAAGGATTTTGGGTCAAAAATAGGGTTAGAATTAAGGTTTTGGATCAAAATTAAGGCTTTGGGTTAAAATTAGGGGTTTGGATTAAAATTAGGGTTTTGGTTTTAAATTAGGGTTTCTGGTCAAATTTAGGTTTCTGGTTCAAAATTAGGGTTAGAATTAGGGTTTTGGGTAAAATTTAGGGTCCAAATTAGGGTTTAGGGTTTGAATTAGGTTTTGAATTTAAAATAGGGTTTTGGGTCAAAAATAAGGTTAGAATTAGGGTTTGGGGTTAAAATTTGTGTTTTGGGTCCAAAATAGGGTTTTGGGTCAAAATTAGAGTTTAGGGTTTGAATTAAGGTAGAGTTAAAAATAGGGTTTTGTGTTAAAAATAGGGTTAGAATTAGGGTTTTGGTTTAAAATTAGGGTTTTTTGTCAAAATTAGGGTTCTGGGTCAGATTTAGGGTTTAGGGTCAAAAATAGTTTTTGAATTAGGGTTTTGGTTTAAAATTAGGGTTTCGGGTCAAAATTAGGGTTCTGGGTCAGATTTAGGGTTTAAGGTTTGAATTTGGGTTTTGAGTTTAAAACAGGGTTTTGGGTCAAAAATAGGGCTAGAATTAGGGTTTTTTGTTCAAATTTGGGTTACGGATCAAAATTAGGTTTTTGGGTCAAATTTTGGGTTTAGTGTCAAAATTAGAGTATAGGGTTTGAATTAGGGTTTTGAGTTAAAAATAGGGTTTTGGGTCAAAATAGGGTTAGAATTAGGGTTTGGGCAAAACTTGGGTTTTGGGTCCAAATTTGGGTTTTGGGTCCAAATTTGGGTTTTTGGTCAAAATTAGGGTTTGGGGTTTGAATTATGGTTGAGTTAAAAATAGGGCATTGGGTCAAAAATAAGGATAGAATTAGGGTTTTGGGTCAAAATTAGGGCTCTGGGTTATAATTAGGTTGTGGGTCAAAATTAGGGCTTTTGGTACAAATTAGGGTTTGGTGTTTGAATTATGGTTTTGAGTTAAAAATAGGTTTTTGGATCCAAAATAGGGTTAGAATTAGGGTTTTGGGTTAAAATTAGGGTTCTGCGTCAAAATTAGGGCTTAGGGATAGAATTCGGGTTAGAATTAGGGTTTTGGTTTAAAATTACGGTTTTGGGTCAAAATTAGGGTTCTGGGTAAGATTTAGGGTTAGGGTCAAAATTAGGGTTTAGGGTTTGAAATAGGGTTTTTGGTCAAAAATAGGGTTAGAATTATGGTTTAGGGTCAAAATTAGGGCTTTGGATTAGAATTAGGGTTTTGGGTTAAAATCAGGGTTTAGGGTTTGAATTAGGGTTTTGAGTTAAAAATAGGATTTCGGGATAAAAATAGGGATAGAATTAAGGTTTTGGGTCAAACTTAGGGCTTTGGGTTAAAATTAGGGTTTTGGGTTCAAATTAGGGTTTTGGTTTTAAATTAGGGTTTCGGGTCAAAATTAGGGTTCTAGGTCAAAATTAGGGTTAGAATTAGGGTTTCTGGTAAAATTAAGGTTCAGGGTCAAATTTAGGGTCCAAATTAGGGTTTAAGGTTGGAATTAGGTTTTGAATTTAGAATAGGGTTGTGGGTCAAAAATAGGGTTAGAATTAGGGTTTAGGGTTAAAATTAGGGTTTTGAGTTAAAATTAGGGTTTTGGAAAAAATTAGGGTTCTGGGTCAAATTTATGGTTTAGGTTCAAAATTAGGGTTTAGGGTTTGAATTAGGGTTTTGAGTTTAAAATAGGGTTTTGTGTCAAAAATAATGTTAGAATTTGGGTTTGGGGTTAAAATTTGGGTAATGGGTCCAAATTAGGGTTTTGGGTCCAAATTAGAGTTTAGGGTTTGAATTAAGGTTTTGACTTAAAAGTAGGGTTTTGGGTCAAAAATAGGGTTAGAATTGGGGTTTTTGTTTAAAATGAAGGTTCCAGGTAAAAATAAGGGTTCTGGGTCAGATTTCGTGTTTAGGGTCAAAATTAGGGTTTAGGGTTTGAAATAGAGTTTTGAGTTTAAAATAGGGTTTTGGGTCAAAAATAGGGTTAGAATTAGGGTTTTGATCAAAATTAGGGCTTTGGGTTACAATTAGGGTTTTGGGTTAGAATTAGTGTTCAGATTCAAAATTAGGGTTTAGGGTTTTAATTATGGTTGAGTTTAAAATAAGGTTTTGGGTCAAAATTATGGATTTGGTGTTAAATTAGGGTTTTGGGTCAAAATTAGGGTTTTGGGTCAAGGTTTGATTTAGGGTTTTGAGTTAAAAGTAGGGTTTTGGGTCTAAAAATGGTGTTAAAATTAGGGTTTAGGGTTAAAATTAAGGATTCGGGTCAAAATTAGGGTTCTGGGTCAAAATTAGGGTATAGAGTTTGAATTAGGGTAAGAATTAGGGTTTCGGGTCAAAATTAGGGTTCTGGGTCAAATTTCGGGTGTAGGGTCCAAATTAGGGTTTAAGGTTTGAAATAGGTTTTGAGTTTAAAATAGGGTTTTGGGTCAAAAATTGGGTTAGAATTATGGTTTTGGGTTAAAATTAGGGTTTTGCGAAAAATTAGGGTTCTGGTCAAATTTAAGGGTTAGGATCAAAATTAGGGTTTAGGGTTTGAATTAGGGTTTTGAGTTTAAAATAGGGTTTTGGGTCAAAATAGGGTTAGAATTAGGGTTTTGGGTCAAAATTATGGCTTTGGGTTAAAATTATCAAAAATACGGTTAGAATTAAGGTTTTGGGTCAAAATTAGGGCTTTGGGTTAAAATTTGGGTTTTGGGTTAAAATTTGGGTTTTTTGTCCAAATTAGGGTTTAGGGATTGAATTTGGGTTTTTGGTTGAAACTAGGGTTTCGTATCAAAATTAGGGTTGAGTCAAATTTAGGGTTTAGTTTCAAAATTAGGGTTTGAATTAGGGCTTTGTGTTAAAAATATGGTTTTGGGTAAAAAAAAAGGTTAGAATTAGGGTTTTAGGTTAAAATTTAGTGTTTCAGGTCAAAATTAGGGTTCTGGGTCAAAATTAGGGTTTAGGGTTTCAATTAGGGTAAGAATTAGGCTTTTGGATAAAATTAGGGTTTCGGGTCAAAATTCGGGTTTAAGGTCCAAATTAGGGTTTAAGGTTTTAATTAGGTTTTGAGTTTAAAATAGGGTCTTTGGTCAAACATAGGGATAGAATTAGGGTTTAGTGTTAAACTTAGGGTTTTGGGAAAAATTAGGGTTCTGGGTCGAATTTAAGGTTTAGGATCAAAATTAGGGTTTAGGGTTTGAATTAGGGTGTTGAGTTTAAAATAGGGTTTTGGGTCAAAATAGGGTTAGAATTAGCGTTTTGGGTCAAAATTATGGCTTTGGGTTACAATTAGGTTTTTGGGTCAAAATTAGGGTTTAGGGTTTGAATTAAGGTTTTGCGATAAAAATAGGGTTTTTTGTCAAAAATAAGGTTAGAATTAGGGTTTTGGGTTAAAATTAGGGTTTCGAGACAAAATTAGTTTTTGGGTTCAAATTTTGGGTTTATGGTCAAAGTTAGGGTTTATGGTTTGAATTAGGGTTTTGAGTTTAAAATGAGGTTTTGGGTCAAAAATAGGGTTAGAATTAGGGTTTAGGGTCAAAATCTGGGTTTTGGGTTAGAATTAGGGATTGGGGTTAAAATTAGGGTTTAGGATCAAAATTAGAGTTTAGGGTTTGACTTACGGTTTTGATTTAAAAATAGGATTTTGGGTCAAAAATAGGGTTTGAATTAAGGTTTTGAATCAAAATTAGGGCTTTGGGTTAAAATTAGGGTTTTGGGTTAAAAATAGTTTTTTGGTTTTAAATTAGGGTTTCTGGTCAAAATTAGGGTTCTAGGTCAAAATTAGGGGAAGAATTAGGGTTTCGGGTAAAATTAGGGTTCTGGGTCAAATTTAGGGTCCAAATTAGGGTTTAGGGTTTGAATTAGGTTTTGAATTTAAAATAGGGTTTTGGGTCAAAAATAAGGTTAGAATTAGGGTTTGGGGTTAAAATTTGGGTTTTGGGTCCAAATTAGGGTTTTGGGTCCAAATTAGAGTTTAGGGTTTGAATTAAGGTTGAGTTAAAAATAGGGTTTTGTGTCAAAAATAGGGTTAGGATTAGGGTTTTGGTTTAAAATTAGGGTTTTTTGTCAAAATTAGGGTTCTGGGTCAGATTTAGGGTTTAGGGTCCAAAATAGGGTTAGAATTAGGGTTTTGGTTTAAAATTAGGGTTTCGGGTCAAAATTAGGGTTCTGGGTCAGATTTAGGGTTTAAGGTTTGAATTTGGGTTTTGAGTTTAAAACAGGGTTTTGGGTCAAAAGTAGGGCTAGAATTAGGGTTTTTTGTTAAAATTTGGGTTACGGATCAAAATTAGGTTTTTGGGTCAAATTTTGGGTTTAGGGTCAAAATTAGAGTATAGGGTTTGAATTAGGGTTTTGAGTTAAAAATAGGGTTTTGGGTCAAAATAGGATTAGAATTAGGGTTTGGGAAAAACTTGGGTTTTGGGTCCATATTTGTGTTTTGGGTCCAAATTTGGGTTTTTGGTCAAAATTAGGGTTTTGGGTTTGAATTAAGGTTTTGAGTTAAAAATAGGGTTTTTGGTCAAAAATAAGGTTAGAATTAGGGTTTTGGGTCAAAATTAGGGCTCTGGGTTAAAATTAGGTTTTGGGTCAAAATTAGGGTTTTTTGGTACAAATTAAGGTTTAGTGTTTGAATTATGGTTTTGAGTTAAAAATAGGTTTTTGGATCAAAAATAGGGTTAGAATTAGGGTTTTGGGTTAAAATTAGGGTTCTGCGTCAAAATTAGGGCTTAGGGATAGAATTTGGGTTAGAATTAGGGTTTTGGTTTAAAATTACAGTTTCGGGTCAAAATTAGGGTTCTGGGTTAGATTTAGGGTTAGGGTCAAAATTAGGGTTTAGGGTTTGAAATAGGGTTTTTGGTCAAAAATAGGGTTAGAATTATGGTTTAGGGTCAAAATTAGGGCTTTGGATTAGAATTAGGGTTTAGGGTTAAAATTAGGGTTTAGGGTTTGAATTAGGGTTTTGAGTTAAAAATTGGATTTTGGGTCAAAAATAGGGTTAGAATTAAGGTTTTGGGTCAAAATTAGGGTTTTGGGTTAAAATTAGGGTTTTGGGTTCTAATATGGGTTTTGGTTTAAAATTAGGGTTTCGGGTCAAAATTAGGGTTCTAGGTCAAAATTAGGGTTAGAATTAGGGTTTCTGGTAAAATTAGGGTTCATGGTCAAATTTAGGGTCCAAATTAGGGTTTAAGGTTTGAATTAGGTTTTGAGTTTAGAATAGGATTGTGGGTCAAAAATAGGGTTAGAATTAGGGTTTAGGGTTAAAATTAGGGTTTTGAGTTAAAATTAGGGTTCTGGGTCAATTTTATGGTTTAGGTTCAAAATTAGGGTTTAGGGTTTAAATTAGGGTTTTGAGTTGAAAATAGGGTTTTGGGTCAAAAATAAGGTTAGAATTAGGGTTTGGGGTTAAAATTTGGGTAATGGGTCCAAATTAGGGTTTTGGGTCCAAATTAGAGTTTAGGGTTTGAATTAAGGTTTTGAGTTAAAAGTAGGGTTTTGGGTCAAAAATAGGGTTAGAATTGGGGTTTTGGTTTAAAATTAAGGTTTCATGTCAAAATTAGGGTTTTGGGTCAGATTTCGGGTTTAGGGTCAAAATTAGGGTTTAGGGTTTGAAATAGAGTTTTGAGTTTAGAATAGGGTTTTGGGTCAAAAATAGGGTTAGAATTAGGGTTTTGGTCAAAATTAGGGCTTTGGGTTACAATTAGGGTTTTGGGTTAAAATTAGTGTTCAGGTTCAAAATTAGGGCATAGGGTTTTAATTATGGTTTTGAGTTTAAAATAGGGTTTTGGGTCAAAATTATGGATTTGGTGTTAAATTAGTGTTTTGGGTCAAAATTAGGGTTTTGGGTCAAGGTTTGAATTAGGGTTTTGAGTTAAAAGTAGGGTTTTGGGTCCAAAAT
Source organism: Sophora flavescens (assembly GCA_030762895.1). Lineage (NCBI taxonomy): Eukaryota > Viridiplantae > Streptophyta > Magnoliopsida > Fabales > Fabaceae > Sophora > Sophora flavescens. The sequence goes on from JAUPTC010000012.1 coordinate 11,739,536, forward strand.
GGTGTTAAAATTAGGGTTGAGGGTTAAAATTAAGGGTTCGGGTCAAAATTAGGGTTCTGGGTTAAAATTAGGGTTTAGGGTTTGAATTAGGTTTTGAGTTTAAAATAGGGTTTTGGGTCAAAATTGGGTTAGAAATATGGTTTTGGGTTAAAATTAGGGTTTTGGGAAAAATTAGGGTTCTGGTCAAATTTAAGGGTTAGGATCAAAATTAGGGTTTAGGGTTTGAATTAGGGATTTGAGTTTAAAATAGGGTTTTGGGTCAAAATAGTGTTAGAATTAGGGTTTTGGGTTAAAATTATGGCTTGGGGTTAAAATTAGGGTTTTGGGTCAAAAATACGGTTAGAATTAAGGTTTTGGGTCAAAATTAGGGCTTTGGGTTAAAATTTGGGTTTTGGGTCCAAATTAGGGTTTAGGGATTGAATTTGGGTTTTTGGTTGAAACTAGGGTTTTGTATCAAAATTAGGGTTGAGTCAAATTTAGGGTTTAGTTTCAAAATTAGGGTTTGAATTAGGGCTTTGTGTTAAAAATTGGGTTTGGGGTCAAAAATAAGGTTAGAATTAGGGTGTTAGGTTAAAATTTAGTTTTTCAGGTCAAAATTAGGGTTTAGGGTTTGAATTAGGGTAAGAATTAGGCTTTTGGGTAAAATTAGGGTTTCGGGTCAAAATTAGGGTTTAAGGTCCAAATTAGGGTTTAAGGTTTGAATTAGGTTTTGAGTTTAAAATAGGATCTTTGGTCAAACATAGGGTTAGAATTAGGGTTTAGGGTTAAAGTTAGGGTTTTGGGAAAAATTAGGGTTCTGGGTCGAATTTAAGGTTTAGGATCAAAATTAGGGTTTAGGGTTTGAATAAGGGTGTTGAGTTTAAAATAGGGTTTTGGGTCAAAATAGGGTTAGAATTAGGGTTTTGGGTCAAAACTTGGGTTTTGGGTCCAAATTTGGGTTTGGGTCAAAATTATGGTTTAGGGTTTGAATAAAGGTTTTGCGTTAAAAAAAGGGTTTTTTGTCAAAAATAAGGTTAGAATTAGGGTTTTGGGTTAAAATTTGGGTTTCGAGACAAAATTAGTTTTTGGGTTTATGGTCAAAGTTAGGGTTTATGGTTTGAATTAGGGTTTTGAGTGTAAAATAAGGTTTTGGGTCAAAAATAGGGTTAGTATTAGGGTTTTGGGTAAAAATTTGGGTTCTGGGTTAAAATTAAGGTTTTGGGTCAAAATTAGGGTTTTTGGTACAAATTAGGGTTTGAATTAGGGTTTTGAGTTAAAGATATGTTTTTGGGTCAAAAATTGTGTTAGAATTAGTGTTTTGGGTTAAAATTAGGGTTATGTGTCAAAATTAGGGCTTAGGGTTAGAATTAGGGTTTTGGTTTAAAATTAGGGTTTCGGGTCAAAATTAGGGTTCTGGGTCAGATTTAGGGTTAGGGTCAAAATTAGGGTTTAGGGTTTGAAATAGGGTTTTGGGTCAAAAATACGGCTAGAATTAGGGTTTTAGGTGACTTTGGGTTACAAATAGGGTTTTGGGTTAAAATTAGGGTTTAGGATCAAAATTAGAGTTTAGGGTTTGAATTAGGGTTTTGAGTTTAAAATAGGGTTTTGGGTCAAAAATAAGGTTAGAATTAGGGGTTGGGGTTAAAATTTGGGTATTGTGTCCAAATTAGGGTTTTGGCTAAAAAATAGAGTTTAGGGTTTGAATTAAGATTTTGAGTTTAAAATAGGATTTCGGGTCAAAAATAGGGTTAGAATAAGTGTTTGGTTTAAAATTAGGGTTTCGGGTCAAAATTAGGGTTTTGGGTCAGTTTTAGGGTTTAGGGTCAAAATTAGGGTTTGAAAATAGAGTTTGAGTTTAAAATAGGGTTTTGTGTCAAAATAGGGTTATAATTAGGGTTTTGGGTTAAAATTAGGGCATTGGGTTACAATTAGGGTTTTTGGTCAAAATTAGGGCTTTGGGTTACAATTAGGGTTTTGGGTTAAAATTAGTGTTTAGAATCAAAATTAGGGTTTAGGATTTGAACTTGGGTTTTGAGTTTAAAGTAGGGTTTTGGGTCAAAATTAGGGATTTGGTGTTAAATTAGGGTTTTGAGTCAAAATTAGGGTTTTGGGTCATGTGTTAAAAGTGGGGTTTTGGGTCAAAAATAGTGTTAAATTTTGGGTTAAAAGTAGGGTTTAGGGTTAGAATTAGGCTTTTGGTTAAAATTAGGGTTTCGGTTCAAAATTAGGGTTTTGGGTCAAATTATGGTTTAGGGTTTGAATTATGGTTTTGAGTTTAAAATAGGGTTTTGGGTCAAAATTAGGGATTTGGTGTTAAATTAGGGTTTTGGGTCTAATTTAGGGTTTTGGGTCAAAAATAGTGTTAAATTTTGGGTTTTGAGGTTAAAATTTAGGGTTTCGGGTCAAAATAAGGGTTCTGGTTAAATATTAGGGTTTAGGGTTTAAATTAGGGTTAGAATTAGGCTTTTGGATAAAATTAGGGTTTCAAGTCAAAATTAGGGTTCTGGGTCAAATTTGGGGTCCAAACTAGGGTTTAGGGTTTGAATTAGGTTGAGTTTAAAATAGGATTTTGGGTCAGAAATTGGGTTAGAATTAGGGTTTTGAGTTAAAATTAGGGTTTTGGGAAAAATTAGGGTTCTGCGTCAAATTTAGGGTTTAGGATTTAAAATTAGGGTTTAGGGTTTGAATTAGGGTTTTGAGCCAAATATTAGGTTAGAATTAGGGTTTGGGGTTAATTTTTGGGTATCGGGTCCAAATTAGGGTTTTTGTCTCAAAATTAGAGTTTAGGGTCTGATTAAGATTTTGAGTTAAAAATAGGGTTTTGGGTCAAAAATAGGGTTAGATTAAGGGTTTTGGTTTAAAATTAGGGTTTCGGGTCAAAATTAGGGTTCTGGGTCAGATTTAGGGTTTCGGGTCGAAATTAGGGTTTGAAATAGGGTTTTATGTCAAAAATTGGGTTAGAATTAGGGTTTTGGGTCAAAATTAGGGCATTGGGTTACCATTAGGGTTTTGGGTCAAAATTAGGGCTTTGGGTTACAATTAGGGCTTTGGGTTAAAATTAGTGTTTAGGATCAAAATTAGGGTTTAGGGTTTGAATTAGGGTTTTGAGTTTAAAATAGGGTTTTGGGTCAAAATTAGGGATTTGGTGTTAAATTAGGGTTTTGGGTCAAAATTAGGGTTTTGGGTCATGAGTTAAAAGTAGGGCTTTGGGCCAAAAATAATGTTAAATTTTGGGTTTTGGGTTAAAATTTAGGGTTTCGGGGCAAAATTAGGGTTCTGGGCCAAAATTAGGGTTTAGGGTTTGAATTAGGGTTTGAATTAGGTTGAGTTTAAAATAGGGTTTTGGGTCAAAATTTGGGTTAGAATTAGGGTTTTGGGTTAAAATTAGGGTTTTGAGTTAAAATAAAGGTTTTGGGAAAAATTAAGGTTCTGGGTCAAATTTAGGGTTTAGGGTTTGAATTAGGGTTGAGTTTAAAATTGGGGTTTGGGTCAAAAATAAGGTTAGAATTAGGGTTTGGGGATAAAATTTGGGTATTGGGTCCAAATTAGGGTTTTGGCTCAAAATTAGAGTTTTGGGTTTGAATTAAGATTTTGAGTTAAAAATAGTGTTTTGGGTCAAAATGGGGTTAGAATTAGGGTTTTGGTTTAAAATTAGGGTTTCAGGTCAAAATTAGGGTTCTGGGTCAGATTTAGGGTGTAGGATCAAAATTAGGGTTTGAAATAGGGTTAGAATTAGGGTTTCCGTCAAAATTAGGGTTTAAGCTCCAAATTAGGGTTTAAGATTTGAATTAGGTTTTGAGTTTAAAATAGGGTTTTGGGTCAAAAATTGGGTTATTATTACGGTTTTGGGTTAAAGTTAGGGTATTGGGAAAAATTAGGGTTCTGGGTCAAATTTAAGGTTTAGGTTCAAAATTAGGGTTTAGGGTTTGAATTAGGGTTTTGAGTTTAAAATAGGGTTTTGGGTCAAAACTTGGGTTTTGGGTCCAAATTTGGGTTTTGGTCAAAATTAAAGTTTAGGGTTTCAATTAAGGTTTTGCGTTAAAAATAGGGTTTTTTGTCAACAATAACGTTAGAATTAGGGTTTTGGGTTAAAATAAGGGTTTCGAGTCAAAATTAGGTTTTGGGATCAAATTTTGGGTTTTTGGTTAAAGTTAGGGTTTAGGGTTTGAAATAGGGTTTTGAGTTTAAAATAGGGTTTTTGGTCAAATATAGGGTTAGTATTAGGGTTTTGCGTCAAAATTTTAGCTCTGGGTTAAAATTAAGGTTTTGGGTCAAAATTAGGGTTTTTGGTACAAATTAGGGTTTAGGGTTTGAATTAGTGTTTTGAGTTAAAGATGTGTTTTTGGGTCAAAAATTGGGTTAGAATTAGGGTTTTGGGTTGAAATTAGGGTTGAGTCAAAATTAGGGTTAGGGTTATAATTTGGGTTAAAATTTGGGGTTTGGTTTAAAATTAGGGTTTCGGGTCAAAATTAGGGTTCTGGGTCACATTTAGGGTTAGGGTCAAAATTAGGGTTTTGGGTCAAAATAGGGCTAGAATTAGGGTTTTGGGTCAAAATTATTGCTTTGGGTTGCAATTAGGGTTTTGGGTTAAAATTAGGGTTTAGGATCAAAATTAGAGTTTAGGGTTTTGAGTTAAAAATAGGATTTTTGGTCAAAAATAGGGTTAGAATTAAGGGTTTGGGACCAAATTAGGGTTTTGGGTTAAAATTAGGGTTTTGGGTTAAAATTAGGGTTTCATGTCAAAATTTGGGTTCTGGGTCAAATTTAGGGTCCAAATTAGGATTTAGGGTTTGAATTAGTTTGAGTTTAAAATAGGGTTTTGGGTCAAAAATAAGGTTAGAATCAGGGTTTTGGATAAAAATTAGTGTTTTGAGTTAAAATTAGGGTTTTGGGAAAAATAAGGGTTCTGCGTCAAATTTAGGGTTTAAGATCAAAATTAGGGTTTAGGGGTTGAATTAGGGTTTTGAGTTTAAAACAGGGTGTTGGGTCAAAAATAAGGTTAGAATTAGGGTTTGGGGTTAAAATTGGGGTATTATTTCCAAATTAGGGTTTTGGATCAAAATTAGAGTTTAGGGTTTGAATTAAGGTTTCGAGTTAAAAATAGGGCTTTGGGTCAAAAATAGTGTAACACCCCGATTTTCGCTACTTTGTAATATCGATAATAAATATATAAATATATATTTTTATCCGAGACTTAGAAAATGATTTTGGATAAACCAAGGTCATTTCCTTGTTATACTAATTTTCATAAGGTTACGGGGAAGTTTTTGGTTGAAAATTCAGACGGAAGCCAGTCTGTCGTTTTCTGTGTTTTCACTGACAGTAAAAGTTTACTGCTCAGAAGACCTTATTTTAACTCGTCAACGAGATGAAAAATGTTTTTATCGTATTTACTACGATACTGGAAGCTTTGAAAATTTTGGTAAAAAAATTAAAATATTATATTTGTCGCGGGCGTATACGTCGAGATATCTCTAGGAAAAGCTTGCGCCAGATGAATCAAGGAGTCAGCAACGTAGCTGAGATGATGGATTTGACCGACTTGACGAGCTTATCCGTGTCATAATGGCCATAATGGCGCATTTATGACAAAGTGAATTTTTGCTATGAAATGACTATTTTACCCTTGTCTTTTTATGACAAGTACAAGCCATGCCATTGGAAAATTTGACCAAATATTACCCAAAACCCACGGCTCCAACATTGTCTTCTTCATTTAAGGCATTTTTCTTCCATTTCCATGTTTTCTTCTTGAAAACCTAAGCTTTTGCCTTAAGAACTCCAAAGTGTTCATAATTCGTCAGATTTTGCCTAGCAATTCTGACCATTTTCTATTGAGAGATCTACCCAAATTACTAAAACTGTTCTAAACCCTCATCATGTTCATCTTCTTCTCTAAGTTTCTCAAGAACATCATCCAAATCTTGTTTTCCTTTAATCATCAAGAGGTAACAACTTATTCTCTTGTCATTTAAATCATTTCTCTTCACAACTTTTGTAGATTCATGGCTTAGATCAATATGTTCTTCATTTACTTAAAGTTCATGGAGCTAGATTCAAAAATTCATAACTAATTATAGAAAAATCCTTTTGACATGAAACCAATTGCTATGATCTTATAATCATCTCTATTTTCATCATCTAGAAGCTTAAGATCATGAGAAATTTCTTTCCCTAATTTCTGGACTTGGCCGAACCTAGGTCAATGTTGTGTTCTTAGGTTTTGTTTTATTTTCATGTCTTGATTCGTGATTCAATCTTCAAATACCTTGATAGTTCTTGTATACAAGTATATAGAAGATCAAAAATCAAACTTTAACCTATTTATGTCATCAAAACCGAAACCCTAGGTATGAGCACTTGATGGTTTTGTGACTCAAAAGTTGTTTGTAATCCTTGAATCCAACTCTAAGTCTAGTATGTTGATTAAGTCCAAGAGTTGAATAAATTTTAAAATTTCTAGCCTATGGATCTTGAGAAAACCGAAACCTAGTTCTTAGAACTAGATGAGTTTTAGTTCATGTTCTTGGTTCATAATCTTGGTTTAAGTGTTTAATCATGCTTAAGTAACTTATGGATCATTAATCCCGTTAACCAAATTTTAATTTTCCTAACCTAGAAAATTGGTTGAAGCCGAACCCTAACCTCCATGAGCTAAGTGTATTGTTGTTTGATTTGATTTATTTTGGTTGCAATTCATTTGAAGGAAACAACCGAGTTAACCGATTTACGCAGACGGAGAGAAATCGGATCGGGATCAGGAGATTAACAGAAACTGTACTGTAATCTTCAAGAGGTAAGGGGGGTATGCCTGAGGAGTGTAAGATAATCTCATGCTTATTTGTGGAGTCATTTATTAATTTTCTATATGAAATATTTTATTTTATTATACTGTTTACTATTAATTGCTAGATTGATGTGATGTTTATCTGAGTAATTGAATTGATGTGATGTGTGGACTTATATGATTATGATTAATTTTTTATATTATAATTGTGATGCATGTCATGAATTGATATATGCCATGCTATTATATGATTGGAATTTATCTACTGTTGAGTGTTGGACTGAGTAACCTGACATTGGTCAGTGTTAAAACTTTTAATTAAGGGTAAAAACCTTAATAAGCTTGGATAATTAATCAGAGGGATTAATTTGGGAGATTTTGAGAAAAATGAAAAAAATTATTATTTTAATAATATTTTGTGGAAACTGTGTAAATAAACCATAGTAAGTGCGAAACCGTGAAATTTTTTCATAGGCTCTAATTTTTATATAATAAATTCTATTTTATTTATAAAATGTTATTTAAAGTGATTAAGTTCTGAAAATAATGTTTATAGCAGTCAGAACAATTACTTCTGATAGAGAAATGATACAAGTTATTTAATATTATTTATTTAATATTATTAAATATTTAATTATTTAAATATTTGAAAATTAATTATTAAATTTTATTATTATTAAAAAAATTTTAAGTTGACCTTTATTGATAATTAATTTTTGAAGTGAAACAATTAGAAATAAAGAGATTTATCAATGATTTCCAGATTTTATCAACGTTTTAATAGAAAACGGATTTCTGTAAAAATATTTTATTCAGTGAAGTTATTACAATAACTTGGATAAGTTTTCAGAGCTGTTGTTTTGTATTTGATTTTCACTGAGCGAAATGTTTTACAAGCAGATAAATGAGCCTAGAAACCGAGACGTCGGGGTTCTAGTGTTGTATGGACACGTAGATCAACGATCTGTCTCATGGGATGGAGTGTCCTGCAAGTTTTGTTTTTGGACTGTGTGTCCTAAGTTGATGTGGACAGTGTGAGTTCCATATCCGCGAGCCTAAAACTGGTGCATGGTCGTTAAGCTTTGTGCTTCGACAAGGAAAGATTATTACGACAAAGAAAACAAAACGAGAATAAAAGTTTTTCTCATGCATTCAATGGCAATTGTGTCATGTAAATGGGCATTGAATCCAGAGTGGATCAATGTATATGGCAGACGTCTCAGGTGTTGATGATCATTGAGTTCCGGAGTGGATCAATGTATCTTTTATGCACTGTGTTCCATTTAAATATTGGGCCTCTATATGTGTGAGCCAATATATAGGATTGTGTGTCCAAATTTATAGGACTGTGTGTCCAAATTATACATGTGTGCAGCTATTCCCTAACGGGAATGGGGGAATAGTGTCATTGCTTTGCATGAGCATCCTAACGGGAATGGGGATGTGCACAATTGTGTTATGTGCTTTGCATGAGCATCCTAACGGGAATGGGAATGTGCACCAGTGATTTTTCTTGGGCATTGTTTTGTTCGTTTTTACAATGTGCCATGTGCGAGCCTGATCAGCTCGAAACGAAACAGAAAGTTGTGGGATCTCCGGAGATTAGGTATCAAATTAGAGATTGAACATAGAACTGTCAAGCATTTTTATAAAATGAAGATGACTGCCGGGCATGAAGCCCTATGAATTAAATCATTGTACTGTTTGAATTAATGTTATTATATTGTGAATATTTGGTATATGCTATTTGAGAGTCGTGCATGGGGTTGTCTTATTAAAACTCATATATTGGAAACTCACCCTTACAAATATATCAGGTTTATTTTAGACTAAGGTAGTACTTTGGTACACTAATACGGATGAAGCGAAGAATTCAGCGAGTTGTTCGAGGACTTAACTACGAGATGCTTGAAGAAGTATTCGTTAGTGGGAATATCACGAGGATAATAATTCAGTACCTACATCAAGTACGTACCAGACTTTGACCGTGGAGATATCTTTACCGCCTCTCTGATTTCTTACCGATTTTCTGGTAAATTAGGAGTTTATATGTTTTGATACTTCCATAGTTCCGGAAGTAGAGGTATCCTCACCGGATATTTCGATAGGTTGGGAAAACTATAGTGGTCTTCCCAACAGTGATTATTAGTACTGACCAGCTATAGGACTTTTGGTGTCTTATAAAGTAGTGGTACTTGGTTAGTCAAGATGTTTGGCTATTGAGAGTCATTCTTTTGAGTTGTAATTCCAGATTACCACTACGGTACAATTATGTCTTCATTTTCTTATGTTATGATTTCGGGAGATGACCTGTTATGTGAAGGTCTAAGTGTAAAATTCTTATAATACCTATTTATACTATGTTAATGGTGATTGGGTTGTATATGGAGTAAAAGAAAACGAAAAAAAAATTATCACCAATTTTGAAAGCGATAAGTAACTAGAAAATTATATTTTTCCGAAAGCAACCAGCAACACTATTTTATTGAGTGTATTTCATAAATAAGTTACGTAAATGTGATACCCTGAAATTGGGGTGTCACATTAGTGGTATCAGAGCTGGTTGAGTCTTTCGAGAAACCTTGGGGAATAGGTCTGTTAGGTTTTTGTTGTGTGATCTCTGGTTGAACCTTGTTTGAATTGTTTCTTGGTTGAAACAATGTGTGTTGACACAAAAGTAAGTATGTTTTGGTAGGTTCTGATTGGGTTGAGACCTTGAGAGATCTCATGTTTAGTAAAGGGTACTTATGTTCATGTTGATACATTCGTTTATCCCTTAGGACGGTATCAGACATTTGAATAAGGTACCTGTTATTAAAAATTTTTGGGGAAAATTTTCTTAGAATGTCCCAAGTTTGTACGGACGGATGGATGTTGAGTTTCTGATTGATCTAGTTTCTAGATTTAGCAAGATCTCAACCGCTTTGTGTAGGATATTGCCAACGAAGTAAGTAGGGTTAGACTTCAAGAAATGGAATTTTCGTCCATTTCTCGATAAGTTGGTCATCATTTTCGTCGATGATGTTCTCTTTTACTCTAAGAGTCACGAGGAGCATGAGAAACCATGGATAGTAGATGGTACATTGATTGAATTTCTTCTTAGAAGCAATGTGTTTTAAACACGTAAGTATACGTTTCAGTTTCTGGTTGCCATTTAACTGATTGCGTTTTGAAGGTCAGTTATGGAACCAAAAGGTGGACGTGGCTGTGGCAGAGGCCGTAGAGGTGGTCGTGTTAAACGGCCGTGGTAACTTCGAAGAGAACTATGAGGAAGTCGGAGGCATGAACTATGCTGCACAAGCAATGGCAGATGTTGCTGATACTATTGCATAATAAACTGCTACAATGGTTGCCCATAATTTACAAGAACAACTTCGAGCGGAACAGGCTGCTGAGGGCAGAGGTCTTACTGCTTTTAGACGCCAGAATCCTCCACAATTTCATGGAGATGTGGATTCTGCAAAAGCTGATTTGTGGATTCAGGAGATAGAGAAAATATTTGAGTTGATTCATAGTCCAGAAGGAGTGAAGGTACCGTATGCTACCCATCTGCTGTTAGGGGATGCTGAGTATTGGTGGAGAGGCACTAAGCAACTACTAGAAGCAGAGCATCAGGTGATTACTTGGGAGATATTTAAGAACATGTTTCTGAATAAATATTTTCCAGAGCGCTCGAGCAGAGAAGGAGCAGGAATTTTTACGTCTGTCTCAAAGGGATTTATCTGTAGGGGAGTATGCAGCCAAATTCGAGTCATTGGCTAAGTACTTCCACTTTTTCCAAAACAATCTGGATGAAGATTGGAAGTGTGAACGTTTTGAAGCAAGATTACGGTTCGAGATTAAGGAATTTGTACTTCCGTTGGAAATCAGGAATTTCCAAGCTTTGGTTGAGAAGTGTAAGAAGATAGAGCAAATGAGAAAGGGAAGAGATAACAGAGGATATGCGGGAGGACCATCAAAATGCAAAGGTCAATATCAGAATCAGGAGGAGAAGCAAATCCAGAGAAAACCATATATCCGACCACCGAGAAATGACCAGAACCAACAACTATATCGTCCAGTTATTTCTGCATCAGGTAGTAGAGGCCAAAAGAACCAAAGCCAAGGCCAAGGCAGGAGATGTTTCAAATGTGGATATCCAAATCACATGACAAATAACTGCCTTTTTAAAGAAAGGAAATGTTTCGATTGTGATCAAATAGGACACTTATAAAAGGATTGTAATGCACCAAGGCGTGGACCAGTTGTCAATAAAACAAGAACCAATAAACCAACGGCTAAGGGGAGAGTTTATACCTTGAGTGGTGCCAAAACTTCAAATTCTGACGATCTCTTTTAAGGTAGTTTTGACATCGCTAGTAATCCTTTAACTGAACTTTTGAATTCACGTGTGATGCAATTTTTTTTCTTTTCTCGATAGATTGTGTGAAACATTTGAGTTGTCTGTTTATTCCTTATCATATGATGTGATCGTTTCAAAACCCCTTGCTGAACCAATTTTTGTGGAATTTTATATGTGGGAACTATCCTATTTTTGTTCAGGATAGATACTTTTATGATAAAAGAAGTTTCTTGATGAGACTTAGTCGATTCACTTTTACTTTTGGTGGAAGTGATCCAGTCTAAATTTTGTCGAACTGATTTTCTTTTAAATCATTGAGTAGTAAAGTTCTTGTGAAGGAAGAAACTTTATTAGAGTCATGTTTGTAAACATGTATTGGCCATGCATTTTTACACTCACGAACCTATTGAAGAATCCTTTTACATATTGGACACTTGTATCTTTCAGATTGGTCAAATTATTCTTTATGCTTTCTTGTGAAAGTAAAATCAAGAAATTTCCTGTCTTGAAAATCTCTTTTTAGATTATTGTGAGTAGGTTGACGGAGTCGACATCTTTTTACCTGCTTAGGTCCACGGTGTAATGGAATAACCAACAGAGGTATGTATCAGAGGACTGATCCAACGTGATAAAGAATCTTCCAACATCGTTTTGAGTAAAGCCCGAAAAACTTACTTTGAGTGTTGGGCAAAGTTACATCTAGTGTTAAGATTCAAGTTGAAGTTAATGTTCAGCTTATCATCCTAAGTTAGATGGATAAGTAAGAAAGGAATTGACCCTTAGAAGGTTAGCTGAGAGTAAGTGTAATACCTCAGTACGACAAGAGGTGAGTGGATTTTTATTGAGGTGTATATGTGATTAGTGATCAGAGAATTTTCAGAAGTAAGATCAGTAAGTAAGATGATTTCGGTATATTTTGTTATGATCGAGGTAGAGTTTGCTAAAGGAGCTAGGATAATGATAACAAGATCATCTTTGAGATTTACTCGTGTGATTGGAAGGAATTACAAAAAGAGAAGTTCTTGAGTAAAATTAAGTTGTTAGAAAAGTTCGAAAGCTAAGAGTTAGATAATTCTATTCTATATAATCCCTTTTGGTTTAATTGCATTAAGATATGCAATGAAGTTATTTTGAGGATGAGATGTGTGAGGTGATATCAAATTTGGGGTGGTGAATTATAATAAAGAGAAACTAAGACTATGATTAAATATTTTGAGTAGGGAGTTGATACGTGGTGCTGCGTAGATATTGTTGGTATTAGTGGTAATATTCAGAATTAGATGATTTGAGTAAGGTTTCTGGTGGAACCATGTTGATAAGAGAAGTGATTAAGTTTTGATTTTGTTTTTCAAGTGTGATAGACTCTGATGAAATTTTGAGGATTGTATGGATATGTAGAAATGACATAAGAATGAGTTGTGTTATGCAATATAGAATAAGAGGAAAGAAGTGATGTGGAGGGCAATGTAAAATCTTAAGGTTAAGAAGAGATTAAAAAATTCTGTTTAGTTTGAGGGACGAAATTTCGAGGACGAATTTTTTTTTAGTGGGGTAGTAATGTAACACCCCGATTTTCGCTACTTTGTAATATCGGTAATAAATCTATAAATATATATTTTTTCCAAGACTTAGAAAATGATTTTGGATAAACCAAGGTCATTTCCTTGTTATATTTATTTTCATAAGGTTACGGGGAAGTTTTTGGTTGAAAATTCAGACGGAAGTCGGTCTGCCGTTTTGTGTTTTCACTGACATTAAAAGTTTACTCCTCATAAGACCTAATTTTAACTCGTGAACGAGATGAAAAATGTTTTTATCGTATTTACTACGATACTGGAAGTTTTGAAAATTTTGGTAAAAAAATTAAAATATTATATTTGTTGCGGGCGTATACGTCGAGATATCTCTAGGAAAAGCTTGAGCCAGATGAACCAAGGAGTCGGCAACGTAGCTGAGATGATGGATTTGACTGTCTTGACGAGCATTTATGACGAGCTTATCCGGGTCATAATGGCGCATTTATGACAAAGTGAATTTTTGCTATGAAATGACTATTTTACCCTTGTCTTTTTATGACAATTACAAGCCATGCCATTGGAAAATTTGACCGAATGTTACCCAAAACCCACGGCTCCAACATTGTCTTCTTCATTTAAGGCATTTTTCTTCCATTTCCATGTTTTCTTCTTGAAAACCTAAGCTTTTGCCTTAAGAACTCCAAAGTGTTCATAATTCGTCAGATTTTGCCTAGCTATTCTGACCATTTTCTATTCTGAATCTCGAAAAACTTTCAACATGAAAGTTGTTCATCTTTCTCTCTTATTTCCAAAGACATAAAGAACATCCAAAACGGACAAGTATGTTGAGAGATCTACCCAAATTACTAAAACTGTTCTAAACCCTCATCATGTTCATCTTCTTCTCTAAGTTTCTCAAGAACACCATGAGAAATTTGTGAAGAACATCATCCAAATCTTGTTTTCCTTGAATCATCAAGAGGTAACAACTTCTTCTCTTGTCATTTAAATCATTTCTCTTCACAACTTTTGTAGATTCATGGCTTAGATCAACATGTTCTTCATTTACTTAAAGTTCATGGAACTAGATTCAAAAATTCATAACTAATTCTAGAAAAATCCTTTTGACATGAAACCAATTGATATGATCTTATAATCATCTTTATTTTCATCATCTAGAAGCATAAGATCATTATAAATTTCTTTCCCTAATTTTTGTACTTGGCCGAACCTAGGTCAATGTTGTGTTCTTAGGTTTTGTTTTATTTTCATGTCTTGATTCATGATTCAATCTTCAAATACCTTGATAGTTCTTGTATCCAAGTATATAGAAGATCAAAAATCAAACTTTAACCTATCGATCTCATCAAAACCGAAACCCTTGGTATGAGCACTTGATGGTTTTGTGATTCAAAAGTTGTTTGTAATCCTTGAATCCAACTCTAAGTCTAGATGAGTTTTTGTTCATGTTCTTGGTTCATAATCTTGGTTTAAGTGTTTAATCATGCTTAAGTAACTTATGGATCATTAATCCCTAAGTTAACCAAATTTTAATTTTCCTAACCTAGAAAATTGGTTGAAGCCGAACCCTAACCTCCATGAGCCAAGTGTATTGTTGTTTGATTTGATTTATTTTGGTTGCAATTCGTTTGAAGGAAACAACCGAGTTAACCGATTTACGCTGACGGAGAGAAATCGGATCGGGATCAGGATATTAACAGAAACTGTAGTGTAATCTTCAAGAGGTAAGGTGGTATGCCTGAGGAGTGTAAGATAATATCATGCTTATTTGTGGAGTCATTTATTAATTTTATGTATGAAATATTTTATTATATTATACTGTTTACTACTAATTGCTAGATTGGTGTGATCTTTATCTGAGTAATTGAATTGATGTGATGTGTGGACTTACATGATTATGATTAATTTTTTATATTATAATTGTGATGCATGTCATGAATTGATATATGCCATGCTATTATATGATTGGAATTTATCTGCTGTTGAGTGTTGGACTGAGTAACCTGACATTGGTCAGTGTTAAAAATTTTAATTTAGGATAAAAACCTTAATAAGCTTGGATAATTAATCGGAGGGATTAATTTGGGAGATTTTGAGAAAAATCAAAAAAATTATTTTTTTAATAATATTTTGTGGAAACTGTGTAAATAAGCCATGGTAAGGGCGAAACCGTGAAATTTTTTCATAGGCTCTAATTTTTATATAAAAAATTCAATTTTATTATAAAATGTTATTTAAAGTTATTAAGTTCTGAAAATAATGTTTATAGCAGTCAGAACAATTACTTCTGACAGAGAAATGATACAAGTCATTTAATATTATTTATTTAATATTATTAAATATTAATTATTTAATTATTTAAATATTAAAAAATCAATTATTAAATTTTATTATTATTATTATTATTTTAAGTTGACCTTTATTGAGAATTAATTTTTGAAGTGAAACAATTAGAAATAAAGAGATTTATAAATGATTTTCAGATTTTATAGAAAACGGATTTCTGTAAAAATATTTTATTCAGTGTGAGTTCCATATCCGCGAGCCTAAAACTGGTGCATCGGTTTAAGGGCCTCGTTATTGAGCATTCGGACTGTGTGTCATATGTTGAGATTAAAAGATTTGGACTGTGTGTCCTGTATTTGTTTAAAGTGAAAAGTCTTAATTAAAGAAATTAAGCATGGTCATTAAGCTTTGTGCTTCGACAAGGAAAGATTATTACGACAAAGAAAACAAAACGAGAATAAAAGTTTTTCTCATGCATTCAATGGAAATTGTGTCATGTAAATGGGCATTGAATCCAGAGTGGATCAATGCATATGGCAGACGTGTCAGGTATTGATGATCATTGAGTTCCGGAGTGGATCAATGTATCTTTTATGCACTGTGTTCCATTTAAATATTGGGCCTCTATATGTGTGAGCCAATATATAGGACTGTGTGTCCAAATTTATAGGACTGTGTGTCCAAATTATACATGTGTGCAGCTATTCCCTAACGGGAATGGGGGAATAGCGTCATTGCTTTGCATGAGCATCCTAACCAGTGATTTTTCTTGGGCATTGTTTTGTTCGTTTTTACAATGTGCCATGTGCGGAGCCTGATCAGCTTGAAACGAAACAGAAAGTTGGGGGATCTCCGGAGATTAGGTATCAAATTAGAGATTGAACATAGAAGTGTCATGCATTTTTATAAAATGACGATGACTGTCGGGCATGAAGCCCCGTGAATTAAATCATTCTACTGTTTGAATTAATGTTATTATATTGTGAATATTTGGTATATGCTATTTGAGAGTCGTGTATGGGGTTGTCTTATTAAAACTCATATATTGGAAAATCACCCTTACAAATATATCAGGTTTATTTTAGACTAAGGTAGTACTTTGGTACACTAATATGGATGAAGCGAAGAATTCAGTGAGTTGTTCGAGGACTTAACTACGAGATGCTTGAAGAAGTATTCATTAGTGGGAATATCATGAGGATAATAATTCAGTACCTACATCAAGTACGTACCAGACTTTGACCGTGGAGATATCTTTACCACTTCTCTGATTTCTTACCGATTTCTGGTAAATTAGGAGTTTATATGTTTTGATACTTCCATAGTTCCAGAAGTAGAGGTATCCTCACCGGATATTTCGATAGGTTGGGAAAACTATAGTGGTCTTCCCAACAGTGATTATTAGTACTGACCAGCTATAGGACTTTTGGTGCCTTATAAAGTAGTGGTACTTGGTTAGTCAAGATGTTTGGCTATTGAGAGTCATTCTTTTGAGTTGTAATTCCAGATTACCACTACGGTACAATTATGTCTTTATTTTCTTATGTTATGATTTCGGGAGATGACCTGTTATGTGAAGGTCTAAGTGTAAAATTCTTATAATACCAATTTATACTATGTTAATGGTTATTGGGTTGTATATGGAGTAAAAGAAAACGAAAAAAAAATTTATCACCAATTTTAAAAGGGATAAGTAACTAGAAAATTATATTTTTTCGAAAGCAACCGGCAACACTATTTTATTGAGTGTATTTCAGAAATAAGTTACGCAAATGTGATACCCTGAAATTGGGGTGTCACAAATAGGGTTAGAATTGGGGTTTGGGTTTAAAATTACGGTTTCGGGTAAAATTAGGGTTCTGGGTCAGATTTAGGGTTAGGGTCAAAATTAGGGTTTAGGGTTTGAAATAGGGTTTTGAGTTCAAAATAGGGTTTTGGGTCAAAAATAGGGTTAGAATTAGGGTTTTGGGTCAAAATTAGGGCTTTGGGTTACAATTAGGGTTTTGGGTTAAAATTAGGGTTTATGGTCAAAATTAGGGTTTAGGGTTTGAATTAGGGTTTGGAGTTAAAAATAGGATTTTGGGTCAAAAATAGGGTTCTGGGTTAAAATTAGGGTTTAGGGTTTGAATTCGGGTTAGAATTAGGCTTTTGGGTAAAATTAGGGTTTCAGGTCAAAATTAGGGTCCAAATTAGGGTTTAGGGTTTCAATTAGGTTGATTTTAAAATAGGGTTTTGGGTCAAAAATTGGGTTGTAATTAGGGTTTTGGGTTAAAATTAGGGTTTTGAGTTAACATTAGGGTTTTGGGAAAAATTAGGGTTATGCGTCAAATTTAGGGTTTAGGGTTTGAATTAGGGTTTTGAGTTTAAAATTTGGTTTTGGGTAAAAAATAAGGTTAGAATTAGGGTTTGGGGTTAAAATTTGGGTATTGGGTCCAAATTAGGGTTTTGGCTCAAAATTAGAGTTTAGGGTTTGAATTAAGATTTTGAGTTTAAAATAGGGTTTTGGGTCAAAAATAGGGTTAGAATTAGGGTTTTGGTTTAAAATTAGGGTTTTGGGTCAAAATTAGGGTTCTGGATCAGATTTAGGGTTTAGGGTGAAAATTAGGGTTTATGGCTTGAAATAAAGTTTTGAGTTTAAAATAGGATTTTTGTCAAAAATAGGGTTAGAATTAAGGTTTTGGTCAAAATTAGGGCTTTCAGTTACAATTAGGGTTTTGGGTTAAAATTAGGGTTTGAAATAGGGTTTTGTGTCAAAAATAGTGTTAGAATTAGGGTTTTGGGTCAAAATTAAGGCTTTGGGTTACCATCAGGGTTTTGGGTTAAAATCAGTGTTTAGGATAAAAATTAGGGTTTAGGGTTTAGGGTTTAAATTAGGGTTTTGAGTTTAAAATAGGGTTTTGGGTTAAAATTAGTGATTTGGTGTTAAATTAGGGTTTTGGGTCATGAGTTAAAAGTAGGCTTTTGGGTCAAAAATAGTGTTAAATTTTGGGTTAAAATTTAGGGTTTCGGGTCAAAATTAGGTTTCTGGGTCAAAATTAGGGTTTAGGGTTTGAATTAGGTTGAGTTTAAAATAGAGTTTTGGGTCAAAAATTGGGTTAAAATTAGTGTTTTGAGTTAAAATTAGGGTTTTGGGAAAATTAAGGTTCTGGGTCAAATTTAGGGTTTAGGATTAAAATTAGGGTTTAGGGTTTGAATTAGGTTTTGAGTTTAAAATTGGGTTTTGGGTCAAAAATAAGCTTAGAATTATGGTTTCGGGTTAAAATTTGGGTATTGGGTCCAAATTAGGGTTTTGGCTCAAAATTAGAGTTTAGGGTTTGAATTAAGATTTTGAGTTAAAAATAGGGTTTTGGGTCAAAAATAGGGTTAGAATTAGGGTTTTGGTTTAAAATTAGGGTTTCGGTTCAAAATTAGGGTTCTGGGTCTGATTTAGGGTTTAGGATCAAAATTAGTGTTTGAAATAGGATTTTGAGTTTAAAAAAGGGTTTTGTGTCAAAAATAGTGTTAGAATTAGGGTTTTGGGTCAAAATTAGGGTAAGAATTTGACTTTTGGGTAAAATTAGGGTTTCGCGTCAAAATTAGGGTTTAAGGTCGAAATTAGGGTTTAGGGTTTGAATTAGGTTTTCAGTTTAAAATAGTGTTTTGGGTTAAAATAGGGTTATAATTAGGCTTTTGGGTTAAAGTTAGGGTTTTGGGAAAAATTAGGGTTCTGGGTCAAATTTAAGGTTTAGGATCAAAATTGGGGTTTAGGGTTTGAATTAGGGTTTTTAGTTTAAAATAGGGTTTTGGGTCCAAATTTGGGTTTGGGTCAAAATTAAGGTTTAGGGTTTGAATTAAGGTTTTGCATTAAAAATAGGGTTTTTGGTCAAAAATAAGGTTAGAATTATGGTTTTGGGTTAAAATTAGGGTGTCGTGTCAAAATTAGGTTTTGGGATCAAATTTTGGGTTTATGGTCAAAGTTAGGGTTTAGGGTTTCAAATAGGGTTTTGTGTTTAAAATAGGGTTTTGGGTCAAAAATAGGGTTAGTATTAGGGTTTTGGTTCAAAATTTGGGCTCTGGGATAAAATTAATGTTTTCGGTCAAAATTAGGGTTTTTGGTACAAATTAGGGTTTAGGGTTTGAATTAGGGTTTTGGGTCAAAATTAGGTTAGAAATAGGGTTTGGGGTTAAAATTTGGGTATTGGCTCCAAATTGGGGTTTCGGGTCAAAATTAGGGTTCTAGGTCAGATTTAGGATTAGGGTCAAAATTAGGGTTTAGGGTTTGAAATAGGGTTTTGGGTCAAAAATAGGGTTAGAATTAGGCTTTAGGGTCAAAATTAGGGCTTTGGGTTACAATTAGGGTTTTGGGTTAAAATTAGGGTTTAGGATGAAAATTAGGGTTTAGGTTTTGAATTAGGGTTTTGAATTAAAAATAGGATTTTCGGTCAAAAATAGGGTTATAATTAAGGTTTTGGGTCAAAATTAGGGGTTTGGGTTAAAATTAGGGTTTTGGGTAGAAATTAGGGTTTTGGGTAAAAATTAGTGTTTTGGTTTAAAATTAGGGTTTCGGGTCGAAATTAGGGTTCAGGGTCAAAATTAGGGTTTAGGGTTTGAATTAGGGTAAGAATTAGGGTTTCGGGTTAAATTAGGGTTATGGTTCAAATTTAGGGTCCAAATTAGGGTTTAGTGTTTGAATTAGGTTTTGAGTTTAAAATAGGGTTTTGGGTCAAAAATTGGGTTAGAATTTGGGTTTTCGGTTAAAATTAGGGTTTTGAGTTAAAATTAGGGTTTTGGTAAAAATTAGGGTTCTGGGTCAAATTTATGGTTTAGGTTTAAAATTAGGGTTTAGGGTTTGAATTAGTGTTGAGTTTAAAATAGGGTTTTGGGTAAAAAATAAGGTTAGAATTAGGGTTTGGGGTTAAAATTTGGGTATTGGGTCCAAATTAGGGTTTCAGGTTAAATTAGGGTTTTGGGTCAAATTTAGGGTCCAAATTAGGGTTTCGGGTTTGAATTAGGTTTTGAGTTTAAAATAGGGTTTTGGGTCAAAAATATGGTTAGAATTAGGGTTTCGGGTTAAAATTAGGATTTTGAGTTAAAATTAGGGTTTTGGGAAAAATTAGGGTTCTTGGTCAAATTTAGGGTTTAGGGTTTGAATTAAGGTGGAGTTAAAAATAGGGTTTTGGGTCAAAAATATGGTTAGAATTAGGGTTTGGGGTCAAAATTAGGGATTTGGGTCAGAATTAGGGTTTTTGGTACAAATTAGGGTTTAGGGTTTGAATTAAGGTTTGGGTTAAAAATAGGTTTTTGGGTCAAAAATGTGGTTAGAATTAGGGTTGTGGTTTAAATTTAGGGTTCTGGGTCAAATTTAGGGCTTAGGGATTGAATTTGGGTCAGAATTAGGGATTTGGTTTAAAATTAGGGTTTCGGGTTTGAAATAGGGTTTTGGTATAGATTTAGGGTTAGGGTCAAAATTAGGGTTTAGGGTTTGAAATAGGGTTTTGGGTCAAAAATAGGGTTAGAATTTGGGTTTAGGGTCAAAATTAGGGCTTTGGGTTACAATTAGGGTTTTGTGTTAAAAATAGGATTTTGGGTCAAAAATAGGGATAGAATTAAGGTTTTGGGTCAAAATTAGGGATTTGGGTTAAAATTAGGTTTTGGGTCAAAATTAGGGTTTAGGGTTAGAATTAGGGTTTCGGGTAAAATTAGGGTTGTGTCAAATTTAGGGTCCAAATTAGGGTTTAGGGTTTGAATTAGGTTTTGAGATAAAAATAGGGTTTTGGGTCCAAAATAGGGTTAGAATTAGTGTTTTGGGTTAAAATTAGGGCTTAGAGATAGAATTTGGGTTAGAATTAGGGTTTTGGTTTAAAATTAGGGTTTCGGGTGAAAATTAGGGTTCTGGGTCAGATTTAGGGTTAGGGTCAAAAATAGGGTCAGAATTAGGGTTTAGGGTCAAAATTAGGGCTTTGGGTTACAATTAGGATTTTCGGTAAAAATTAGGGTTTAGGATCAAAATTAGGGTTTAGGTTTTGAATTAGGGTTTTGAGTTTAAAATAGGATTTGGGGTCAAAAATAGGGTTAGAAATAAGGTTTTGGGTCAAAATTAGGGGTTTGGGTTAAAATTAGGGTTTTGGGTTAACATTAGGGTTTTGGGTTAACATTTGGGTTCTGGGTCAAATTTAGGGTTTAGGCTCAAATTTAGGGTGTAGGGTTTGGATTAGGGTTGAGTTTAAAATAGGTTTTGGGTCAAAAATAAGGTTAGAATTAGGGTTCTGGGCTAGATTAAGGGTTTAAGGTTTGAAATTGGGTTTTGAGTTTAAAACAGGGTTTGGGTCAAAAATAGGGTTAAAACTAGGGTTTTGCATTAAAATTTGGGTTATGGGTCAAAATTAGGTTTTTGGGTCAAATTTTGGGTTTAGGGTCAAAATTAGGGTTTAGGGTTTGAATTAGGGTTTTGAGTTAAAAATATGGTTTTAGGTCAAAATAGGGCTAGAATTAGCGTTTGGGTTAAAACTTGGGTTTTGGGTCCAGATTTGGGTTTTGGGTCAAAATTAGGGTTTAGGGTTTGAATTAAAGTTTTGAGTTAAAAATAGGGTTTTGGGTCAAAATAGGGCTTGAATTAGGGTTTGGGTTAAAACTTGGGTTTTGGGTCCAAATTTGGGTTTTGGGTCAAAATTAGGGTTTAGGGTTTGAATTAAGGTTTTGAGTTAAAAATAGGGTTTTAGGTCAAAAATAAGGTTAGAATTAGGGTTTTGGGTCAACATCAGGGCTCTGGGTAAAAATTAGGGTTTTGGGTAAAAATTAGGGTTTTTGGTACAAATTAGGGTTTAGGGTTTGAATTAGGGTTTTGAGTTAAAAATAGGTTTTTGGGTCAAAAATAGGGTTTGAATTAGGGTTATGGGTCAAAATTAGGGCTTAGGGATAGAATTTGGGTTAGAATAAGAGATTTGGTTTAAAATTAGGGTTTCGGGTTTGAAATAGGGTTTTGTGTCAGATTTAGGGTTAGTGTCAAAATTAGGGTTTAGGGTTTGAAGTAGGGTTTTGGGTCAAAAATAGTGTTAGAATTAGGGTTTAAGGTCAAAATTAGGGCTTTGGGTTACAATTAGGGGTTTGAGTTAAAAATATGATTTTGGGTCAAAAATAGGGTTAGAATTAAGGTTTTGGGTCAAAATTAGGGCTTTGGGTTAAAATTAGGGTTTTGGGTCAAATTTTGGGTTTAGGGTTAGAATTAGGGTTTCGGGTAAAATTAGGGTTTTGGGTCAAATTTAGGGTCCAAATTAGGGTTTAGGGTTTGAATTTGGTTTTGAGTTTAAAATAGGGCTTTGGGTCAAAAAGAGAGTTAGCATTAGGGTTTTGGGTCAAAATTAGGGTTTAGGGTTTGAATTTGGGTTAGAATTAGGGTTTCGGGTTAAATTAGGGTTTTGGGTCAAATTTAGGGTCCAAATTAGGGTGTCCGGTTTGAATTAGGTTTTGAGTTTAAAATAGGGTTTTGGGTAAAAAATATGGTTATAATTAGGGTTTTGGGTTAAAATTATGATTTTGAGTTAAAATTAGGGTTTTGGGAAAAAATAGGGTTCTGGGTCAAATTTAGGGTTTAGGGTTTGAATTAAGGTTGAGTTAAAAATAGGGTTTTGGGTCAAAAATAAGGTTAGAATTAGGGTTTGGGGTCAAAATTAGGGTTTAGGGTCAAAATTAGGGTTTTTGGTACAAATTAGGGTTTAGGGTTTGAACTAGGGTTTTGAGTTAAAAATAGGGTTTTGGGTAAAAAATAAGGTTAGAATTAGGGTTTTGGTTTAAAATTAGGGTTTCGGGTTTTAAATAGGGTTTTGAGTTTAAAATGGGATTTTAGGTCAAAAATAGGGTTAGAATTAGGGTTACAGGTCAAAATTAAGTTTTTGGGTCAAATTTTGGGTTTAGGGTCAAAATTAGGGTTTAGGGTTTGAATTAGGGTTTGGAGTTAAAAAATAGGGTTTTGGGTCAAAATTGGGTTAGAATAAGGGTTTTGATCAAAACTTGGGTTTTGGGTCCAAATTTGGGTTTTGGGTCAAAACAGTGGCCGAACCCTAAGTGGGTGAGTTTTGTTGAGTTTTTTTCATGGTTTTCATAAATGATCTTAGAAATCAATCTCTTAGTATGTATGCTTTATGAATCCAAATTGATTTTTTAAACTAAGAACCCTAGCTCTATGAACCTATTAAGGCCGAATCTATGTATAAAAGAGTTAGGAAGTTTTGAGTTTTAAACTTAGTTATTTAGTCACTAATTTATTATTTAGGTTAATCAAGGATCATTAATCCATAACTTAATCATGATTAGAAGTTTAGTCATTCAAAAACCCTAGAGGCCGTGACTATGTATTAGGGTTTAGAATGTTTTAGTTTCTTGATTTGTAACTATTTGGTTGTAATGATTGAACGTTAGTTGAGTACGACGTTTACGAGGTAACTGAAATTTTGAAGGAGTCTGTAAGTTTATCAAGGAGTCTTCAAGAGGTAAGGGGGGAACACCAGAGGATTTTATTCAATGGCTATATGATATTCCGTGGTTGTTTGTAATTATTTGTTTGTTAGTATTTATTTATGTTGTTTATTGTGGTGTTATTTGTATCTGTGTGGTTTTAACTGCGTTAATTGTTTATCTGCAATTATATTATGTTACTGTGATGCATCATCTGCCTGGGAAATATCTGTGATATAACTGTTGTTTGATGTGTGGAAGCTTTGGCGAGTGGTCGATGCACAATTAAGAAAGACGGATAAAAGCTTTAAGAAGCTTCACAAATTATATTCAATGTTTTAACGGAAAAATATTGATATATAATATTAAAGGGAATTTATTTTGAGAAAAATAAAGAGTTTTGAAAAATATTAGTATTTTAATAATTTATTTTTGGAAAAGTGAATTATGAGTCACAACGAGTGCGAAACCGTGAAAATATTTCAGTACTACTGAATTTTACGTAAGAAAACTCGGAATATTACAAAAATATTCTTTTATTAAATTAATTGGTGAAAATAAGTTAATCATGATTTTAGAAAATTAATTAAGTGGAAAAAATTAAGTTTTTGGCTTAAAAGCCTTAAAAATAATAGTTGACGGCAAATCTGGAAAATATAGACGGCAAGTATTTTCGAAACGGCAGTGCCTATTTTGAGGAAATCAAACCTCAAGTGACTCATTGGTTTGTGAAAAACTAAGTTTTTATTATTTAAGGATTTTATAATGAATTTCTACCATTGGAAAAGAATTTCTAAAAAAAAATCAAAAGTTGATTTTAACCAGGTTAAAAATACAATTGGACTTAGTAACCAAGACGTCGGGGTACTAATGTTCTGTGTTGTGATGGACTCAGTCATTTGGACTTTGGGGGCCTATATTGTATACATGAGGTATACTATGTTGAAACATTGAAGATGTTTTCTAGTAACACGAATCTAGGACTGGTGCACCGGTCGAGAGGTGTCGTGATTGAGCATTTGGACAGTAAGGTCCTGTGTTGTAATGAAAGTTTTAAAAAGTGTTTTAAAACTATGTGAGTCGTAAGCCATTTTGAGCTTCGGCAAAGAAAGAGTGAGCACAAAGAAAAGAAAAAAACAAAAGTGTTTTGCATGCATTTGGCAGACGTGCCTGCGATTTGTGGTTTAATGCATCAATTACCATCGGCGAAAGGTAATTACGACATGCATTTTCTCATGTGCCTAGTGAGGACATGGAGACCCCATCTTACTTGCTAATAGGTAGGCCACTGATTGTGGACGTTAGCAATGTGTTTGGCCTTGTGTGTGCCTGGCTATGTGTGCCTTTGTGGATGGGAAGTGGTTGCGCACCTGTTGGCAGATGGCCAAGTTAGCCAGTGTGGCTATGGAGTCTGATCAACTCATATTATGTTGGGATATCTCATGAGATTAGGACGAAAATTAGATGATGAATAGAAGTGTCATGCATAATTTTATGGATGATGTTTGGGGTGTTAAACCCACTGATAAACTATTCATTATAAATGTATGTAATTGGTAAATGTTGATGTGTTTATATGGTGACTAGTATGTGGTTATTGAGTAAGATCCATGTATTGGTTTCTCACTCTTACACACATTCAGATGGACCCAGAAATACCCTCGGTACAATCGAGGGTCCGAACGATCACTTTTGATCGTGCACAATATGGTGGTGCATGGGAGATTAATCTTGGGGCACTCAGCGCCACCTACCATGGACCGAGTAGAGAGGTGATCGGAACAATAGAGGAAGGACCTCAACAGAGGATTCACGTAGTGGAGACGGTCGAGGAATCTCTACCTCCAATTTGGCTTTACCTACAGTATCTGGAAGAGCATGGATTGATGGATCCATTTCCTCAACCACATCCTCTTCAGATATTAGGACCTGCAGAACCTCCTGCTGAAGTGGAGTTAAATGAAGGAGAGGAAGATCCAGAGGAATACATAGAGGACGATCCTGAGTTTCAACCTCCTGCGGTTGATGATGAAGATTCTTCAGATGACACAGTGGTAGCGGAGACCTCATCGTCAGATTCGTCAGTTGTAGGAGGAATTTATCATCATGATCTTCCCAATGGATTTCAGTAGCTTGACCAGCTTAGGTAGAGTTTTGGGGTAGTGAGTGTTGACAGTTTTGATCTGGCTTCAGAGAGCCATGAGTTTTGAATGAGGTTCTGAACTACTTGTTGCTGATGTGTATATATCTTTATTTTCTTTGTTTATTTTGATGGAGAATAGCCTATACTTATGAGGACTCTTTTGTTATCTCCTATTATAGGTGTTGTGTATAAGGTGATGTATATATCTATATATATATATGCTGTTATGTTTACAATGGTTTCATGTTGTATGTATATGGGAAAAAAAATTTCAGCACTATTTTTGTAAAGAAACAGTTAATATAAATACATATTTTCCGAAAGTAACCAGCGTAAAATAGTTAAATTTCCGTTCTTGGGTAATAGTGTGATGACCCTAGATAGGGTGTCGCATTTTGTGGTATCAGAGCTGGTCGAGTCTTTCGGGAATGTCGGGAAGTAGGTATGTTATGTCTATGTTGTGTGATCTCTGATTTAGACTTTTTTTAATTACTTATTAGAAGTAATGTGTGGTAGTGAGTAAGTTTGCGTTTCAGTTTCTGGTTTTGGTTTAACTGATGTTGGTTTGTAGGTCAGTTATGGAACCAGAAGCTGGACGTGGACGTGGACGTGGTCGTGGACGAGGCCGTAGAGGAGGCCGTGGTAATATAAATGAGGAGTATGAAGAAGGAGTGGACTATGCGGCTCAAGCAATGGAGAATATGGCAGCGGCAATTGCAAATCCAACTGCAGCGATGAATGTCCAGAATTTGCAAGCTGCGGAAGGCAAGGCTTTGATGGCGTTTCGAAGTCAAAATCCTTCACAGTTTGGTCTGGATGCTAATCCTGAGAAGGCTGATCTGTGGATTCAGGAGTTGGAACAGATCTTCGAGTTGGTTGCTACGCCGGCAGATGTTCGGGTCACTTATGCTGCTTTCCTATTGGTGGGAGATGCCGAGTATTGGTGGAAAGGTGCTAGGCTACTGTTGGAGGCTGAGCATCAAGACATTACTTGGGATGTTTTTCGAACTGTATTTATGGACAAATATTTTCCGGAGAGTGTAAGGATCGAGAGAGAACGACAATTTCTGGGGTTATATCAGAAAGATTTATCGGTGGAGGAGTATGCGGCGAAGTTTGAATCACTTGCCAAATACTTCCGTTTCTTTCAAGCTCAACCAAATGAAAGCTGGAAGTGTGAAAGATTTGAAGCGGGACTGCGATTTGAGATTATGGAGTCTGTTTTACCTTTGCAATTTCGTAATTTTCAAGCTTTAGTGGAAATGAGTCGTAAGATCGAGCAAATGAGGAAAGGAAAAGATAATAGAAGGAGTGTTGGTGGACCTTCTAAATTCAAGAATCAAAATCAGAATTGAAAAGGAAAACATAATCATAGGAAGCCTTATTTTCGTTCACAAGGGATTAGTCAGAATAGACAACAAAATCGTTCGAATTTTACTGCATCAGTTAGTGGAGGTCAAAGAAATCAAAATCAAGGTCAGACTAGGAGATGCTTTAATTGTGGAGATCCGGATCACATGTCAAATGTTTGCCCTAGGAAGGAAGTGAAATGCTATAATTGTAATCAAATGGGACATATGGCGAGGTATTGCATGGTACCAAAGCAGGAGTCGACTGTCAATCTCGTTGGAGCAAATAAACCGACAGCCAGAGGGAGAGTTTATACGATGAGTGGGACTGAAGTTTCAAATTCTGACGATCTCGTACAAGGTAAGTGTGACATAAACGGTAATCTTTTAACTATACTATTTGATTCAGGTGCAACGCATTCTTTTATCTCGATGGATTGTGTGAAACTGTTGAAATTGCCTGTTTCTTCCTTGTTGTGTGATCTTATTGTTTCAACTCCTACTGCTAAGCCAGTTGTGGTTACTTCTGTTTGCTTGAATTGTCCTATCATTATTCAGGACAAACGTTTTCTTGTTAACCTGATCTGATTGCCTTTAATACAATTAGATGTAATTTTAGGCATGGATTGGTTGTCTTCTAATCATATTTTGATTGATTGTGCTCGTAAAACCCTAGTTTTTCCTACGGATGAGATTTATGGATTGTTAACTTCTAATCAAGTAAAAGCTTTTTTAAAGGAGGGAGCGCAAGGATACATGCTATTATTTTCCTTAGATGTTAAGAGTGAGTTAGACTTGCAGTGTATACCAGTTGTCAATGAGTTTCTGGAAGTTTTTCCTGAAGATGTACCTGGATTACCACCTGTTCGGGAGATTGAGTTTGCGATTGATCTGGTTCCAGGCACTGGACCAATATCTATAGCACCATATCGAATGTCGCCATCAGAACTTGAGGAATTAAAAGGACAACTAGTGGAACTGATGCGGAAGGAATTTATTAGACCTAGTGTATCACCTTGGGGAGCTCCAGTTTTATTAGTGAAGAAGAAAGATGGAACTTCTCGGTTGTTCGTAGATTTTCGGCAGTTGAATAAGGTGACGATTAAGAACAAGTATCCACTACCAAGGATAGACGACTTAATGGATCAGTTACGTGGAGCAGCTGTTTTCTCAAAGATAGATTTACGTTCGGGTTATCATCAGATTCACGTGAAGGCGGAGGACGTTTTTAAAACTGCGTTTAGGACACGTTATGGACATTACGAGTATCTTGTGATGCCGTTAGGAGTTACGAATGCTCCAGCGATATTCATGGATTACATGAACATGATTTTTCGTCCTTACTTAGATCAGTTTGTCGTTGTTTTTATCGACGATATTCTAATCTATTCTCCAAGTAAAGAAAAACATGCTGAACATCTCAGTGTGGTTCTCCAAATTTTAAAGGAGAACCAACTTTATGCGAAACCTGAGAAGTGTGAATTTTGGTTAGACCAAGTACAATTCTTAGGACACATAGTTTCGAGTGAGGGAATTGTTGTTGATCCGTCGAAAGTTGAGACTGTTTTGCAATGGGAAAGGCCTAAGACGGTGACAGAAATTCGTAGTTTTGTGGGTTTAGCGGGATACTATAGAAGATTCATTGAGGGATTTTCTAAAATAGTAGGACCTCTTACCCAATTAACTCAAAAGGAGCAAGCGTTTGTATGGACTGAAGCTTGTGAAGAAAGTTTTCAAGAGCTAAAGCGAAGGTTGACTACTTCACCGGTATTGATACTACCTGATCCCCATGAACTTTTTGAAGTGTACTGTGATGCTTCACATCAAGGATTAGGATGTGTATTGATGCAAAACCGGAAAGTTGTGGCATATGCTTCAAGGCAATTGAAGATTCATGAAAGGAATTATCCTACACATGATTTGGAGTTAGCAGCAGTGGTATTTGCTTTAAAAATCTGGAGACATTATTTGTATGGAGCGACTTTTAATGTTTTCAGTGACCATAAAAGTTTGAAATACCTGTTCGATCAAAAGGAGCTGAATATGAGACAGAGGCGTTGGTTGGAATTTTTAAAGGATTATGATTTTCAACTACAGTATCATCCTGGAAAAGCGAATGTTGTGGCAGACGCTTTAAGTAGGAAATCAATGCATATAGCGGCAATGATGGTTAAAGAGCAACAGTTGTTAGAACAATTCCGAGATATGTGATTGACAATTAAGATGTTTCCAAGAAAATTGTGTTTGGGTATGATTACTATTTCAAGTGGACTAATGGAACAAATGAAGGAAAAACAAGAAAGTGATCAATATCTTCAAAGAGAAAGAGAATTAGTGCGGCAGGGAGTTGTGTCAGAATTTAAAGAATGAAATGATGGAATCTTAAGGTTTGGTGAAAGGATTTGTGTACCAAATAATGTTGAGATGAGGAAGTTGATTCTTGAAGAAGCTCATAGGAGTAAGTTAAGTTTGCATCCCGGAGCTACTAAGATGCATCAGGATTTAAAGAAATTATATTGGTGGCATGGTATGAAGAAAGATGTAATGGAATTTGTAGCTGCGTGCTTAACTTGCCAAAAGGTTAAAGTAGAACATCAAAGACCTGCAGGAATGCTACAATCTTTAGACATTCCAGAATGGAAATGGGATGGTATTGCGATGGATTTTGTGTCAGGTTTGCCAAAGACTCGGAAAGGGTATGACTCTATATGGGTAATAGTCGATCGATTGACAAAGGCAGCTCACTTTTACCAGTAAATGTGAAGTATTCATTAGAAAGATTAACCCAGTTGTATATTGATGAAATTGTTAGGTTACATGGAGTGCCTTTGAGTATTGTTTCAGATAGTGATCCAAGATTTACATCAAGATTTTGGCAAAGTTTGCAAGAGTTGTTGGGAACGAAACTTAGGTTGAGTTCTGCGTATCATCCTCAAACGGATGGACAATCAGAGAGGACTATTCAGTCTCTTGAAGATTTATTGAGAGCTTGTGTGTTGGAAAATGCTGGGTTGAAACATTGAAGATGTTTTCTAGTAACACGAACATAGGACTGGTGCACCGGTCGAGAGGTGTCGTGATTGAGCATTCAGACAGTAAGGTCCTGTGTTGTAATGAAAGTTTTAAAAAGTGTTTTAAAACTATGTGAGTCGTAAGCCATTTTGAGCTTCGGTAAAGAAAGAGTGAGCACAAAGAAAAGAACAAAACAAAAGTGTTTTGCATGCATTTGGCAGACGTGCCTGCGATTTGTGGTTTAATGCATCAATTACCATTGGCGAAAGGTAATTACTACATGCATTTTCTCATGTGCCTAGTGAGGACATGGAGACCCCATCTTACTTGCTAATAGGTAGGCCACTGATTGTGGATGTTAGTAATGTGTTTGGCCTTGTGTGTGCCTGGATATGTATGCCTTTGTGGATGGGAAGAGGTTGCCTTTGTTGGCGAGATGGCCAAGTTAGCTTGATGTGGCTATGGAGTCTGATCAACTCATATTATGTTGGGATATCTCATGAGATTAGGACGAAAATTAGATGATGAATAGAAGTGTCATGCATAATTTTATGGATGATGTTTGGGGTGTTAAACCCACTGATAAACTATTCATTATAAATGTATGTAATTGGTAAATGTTGATGTGTTTATATGGTGATTAGTATGTGGTTATCGAGTAAGATCCATGTATTGGTTTCTCACTCTTACACACATTCAGATGGACTCAGAAATACCCTTGGTACAATCGAGGGTCCGAACGATCACTTTTGATCGTGCACAATATGGTGGTGCCTGGGAGATTAATCTTGGGGCACTCAGCGCCACCTACCATGGACCGAGTAGAGAGGTGATAGGAACAATAGAGGAATGACCTCAAAAAATTTCGTCCTCGAAATTACGTACCTGTAAATAAATCAGGATACTGTAACTTCATCCCAAATAACTTTGACCAACGAGATTTGTTTACCTCTGAGCTTCTTAGTCATCTTATCCGCGATTCGCACTGGTAAAATCTCATAAGACATGTTTTCTTTTGGTTGTACTAGATCAGGTTCAATTACGTGAGATGGATCAGGAATATACTTCCTTAATTGTGAAACATGAAAGACATCATGAAGATTGGATAGAAACGGCGGTAAAGAAATTTTATAAGCTACAGGACCTATCCGATGAAGAATTTGATATGGTCCAATGAATTTAGGAGTGAGTTTCCTGGATTTAATTACCCTACCAACCCCAGTCGTTGGTGTGACTCTCAAAAACACATGCTCACCTTCCTTAAATTCAAGAGGTCGTCGTCTCTTGTCAGCATAACTTTTCTGTCGACTTTGAGTTGTCCGCATTTTCTCTTGGATCATTTTCACCTTTTCCGTCGTTTGTTGCACTATATCTGGTCCAACCATAAAATTCTCACCATCCTGATACCAACATAAAGTCGTTCTGCACCGTCGACCATACAACGCTTCATAGGGTGTCATTCCTATGCTAGAATGAAAACTGTTATTGTAAGTGAATTCTATCAATGATAGATATTCATCCCAGCTTCCAGCATTTTCCAACACACAAGCTCTCAACAAATCTTCAAGAGACTGAATAGTCCTCTCTGATTGTCCATCCGTTTGAGGATGATACGCAGAACTCAACCTAAGTTTCGTTCCCAACGACTCATGCAAACTTTGCCAAAATCTTGATGTAAATCTCGGATCACGATCTGAAACAATATCTGAAGAGGATGTGGTTGAGGAAATGGATCCATCAATCCATGCTCTTCCAGATACTGTAGGTAAAGCCAAATTGGAGGTAGAGATACCTCGACTGTCTCCACTACGTGAATCCTCTGTTGAGGTCCTTCCTCTATTGTTCCGATCACCTCTCTACTCGGTCCATGGTAGGTGGCGCTGAGTGCCCCGAGATTAATCTCCCAGGCACCACCATATTGTGCACGATCAAAAGTGATCG
Organism: Sophora flavescens; assembly: GCA_030762895.1. NCBI lineage: Eukaryota > Viridiplantae > Streptophyta > Magnoliopsida > Fabales > Fabaceae > Sophora > Sophora flavescens. The sequence continues at coordinate 11,771,343 of JAUPTC010000012.1, forward strand.
TTCGGACCCTCGATTGTACCAAGGGTATTTCTGGGTCCATCTGAATGTGTGTAAGAGTGAGAAACCAATACATGGATCTTACTCAATAACCACATACTAGTCACCATATAAACACATCAACATTTACCAATTACATACATTTATAATGAATAGTTTATCAGTGGGTTTAACACCCCAAACATCATCCATAAAATTATGCATGACACTTCTATTCATCATCTAATTTTCGTCCTAATCTCATGAGATAACCCAACATAATATGAGTTGATCAGACTCCATAGCCACACTGGCTAACTTGGCCATCTGCCAACAGGTGCGCAACCTCTTCCCATCCACAAAGGCATACATAGCCAGGCACACACAAGGCCAAACACATTGCTAACGTCCACAATCAGTGGCCTACCTATTAGCAAGTAAGATGGGGTCTCCATGTCCTCACTAGGCACATGAGAAAATGCATGTCGTAATTACCTTTCACCGATGGTAATTGATGCATTAAACCACAAATCGCAGGCACGTCTGCCAAATGCATGCAAAACACTTTTGTTTTGTTCTTTTCTTTGTGCTCACTCTTGGTTTGCTGAAGCTCAAAATGGCTTACGACTCACATAGTTTTAAAACACTTTTTAAAACTTTCATTACAACACAGGACCTTACTGTCCGAATGCTCAATCACGACACCTCTCGACCGGTGCACCAGTCCTAGGTTCGTGCTACTAGAAAACATCTTCAATGTTTCAACATAGTATACCTCATGTATACAATATAGGCCCTCAAAGTCCAAATGACTGAGTCCATCACAACACAGAACATTAGTACCCCGACGTCTCGGTTACTAAGTCCAACTGTATTTTTAACCTGGTTAAAATCAACTTTTGATTTTTTTTTTAGAAATTCTTTTCCAATGGTATAAATTCATTATAAAATCCTTAAATATAAAAATTTAGTTTTTCACAAACCAATGAGTCACTTGAGGTTTAATTTCCTCAAAATGGGCACTGCCGTTTCGAAAATACTTGCCGTCTATATTTTCCAGATTTGCCATCAACTATTATTTTTAAGGCTTTTAAGCCAAAAACTTAATTTTTTCCACTTAATTAATTTTCTAAAATCATGATTAACTTATTTTCACCAATTAATTTAATAAAAGAATATTTTTGTAATATTCCGAGTTTTCTTACGTAAAATTCAGCCGTACTGAAATATTTTCACGGTTTCGCACTCGTTGTGAATCAAAATTCACTTTTCCAAAAATAAATTATTAAAATACTAATATTTTTCAAAACTCTTTATTTTTCTCAAAATAAATTCCGTTTAATATTATATATCAATATTTTGCCGTTAAAACATTGAATATAATTTGCGAAGCTTCTTAAAGCTTTTATCCGTCTTTCTTAATTGTGCACTGACCACTGTCAGGCTTCTCACACATCAAACAACAGTTATATCACAGATATTTCCCAGGCAGATGATGCATCACAGTAACATAATATAATTGCAGATAAACAATTAACGCAGTTAAAACCACACAGATAAAAATAACACCACAATAAACAACATAAATAAATACTAACAAACAAATAATTACAAACAACCACGGAATAGCATATAGCCATTGAATAAAATACTCCGGTGTTCCCCCCTTACCTCTTGAAGACTCCTTGATAAACTTACAGACTCCTTCAAAATTTCAGTTACCTCGTAAACGTCGTACTCAACTAACCTTCAATCATTACAACCAAATAGTTACAAATCAAGAAACTAAAACATTCTAAACCCTAATACATAGTCACGGCCTCTAGGGTTTTTGAATGACTAAACTTCTAATCATGATTAAGTTATGGATTAATGATCCTTGATTAACCTAAATCATAAATTAGTGACTAAATAACTAAGTTTAAAACTCAAAACTTCCTAACTCTTATATACATAGATTCGACCTTAATAGGTTCATAGAGCTAGGGTTCTTAGTTTAACAAATCAATTTGGATTCATAAAGCATACATACTAAGAGATTGATTTCTAAGATCATTTATGAAAACCATGAAAAAAACTCAACAAAACTCACCCACTTAGGGTTCGGCCACTGTTTTGACCCAAAACCCAAATTTGGACCCAAAACCCAAGTTTTGATCAAAACCCTAATTCTAACCCAATTTTGACCCAAAACCCTATTTTTTAACTCCAAACCCTAATTCAAACCATAAACCCTAATTTTGACCCTAAACCCAAAATTTGACCCAAAAACTTAATTTTGACCTGTAACCCTAATTCTAACCCTATTTTTGACCTAAAATCCCATTTTAAACTCAAAACCCTATTTAAAACCCGAAACCCTAATTTTAAACCAAAACCCTAATTCTAACCTTATTTTTTACCCAAAACCCTATTTTTAACTCAAAACCCTAGTTCAAACCCTAAACCCTAATTTGTACCAAAAACCCTAATTTTGACCATAAACCCTAATTTGTACCAAAAACCCTAATTTTGACCCAAAACCCTAATTTGGTTTAAAATTAGGGTTTCGGGTTTGAAATAGGGTTTTGTGTCAGATTTAGGGTTAGTGTCAAAATTAGGGTTTAGTGTTTGAAGTAGGGTTTTGGGTCAAAAATAAGGTTAGAATTAGGGTTTAGGGTCAAAATTAGGGCTTTGGGTTACAATTAGGGTTTTGATTTAAAAATATGATTTTGGGTCAAAAATAGGGTTAGAATTAAGGTTTTGGGTCAAAATTAGGGCTTTCGGTTAAAATTAGGGGTTTGGGTCAAATTTTGGGTTTAGGGTTAGAATTAGGGTTTCGGGTAAAATTAGGGTTTTGGGACAAATTTAGGGTCCAAATTAGGGTTTAGGGTTTGAATTAGGTTTTGAGTTTAAGATAGGGCTTTGGGTCAAAAATAGAGTTAGAATTAGGGTTTTGGGTCAAAATTAGGGTTTAGGGTTTGAATTTGGGTTAGAATTAGGGTTTCAGGTTAAATTAGGGTTTTGGGTCAAATTTAGGGTCCAAATTAGGGTTTCCGGTTTGAATTAGGTTTTGAGTTTAAAATAGGGTTTTGGGTAAAAAATATGGTTAGAATTAGGGTTTTGGGTTAAAATTAGGATATTGAGTTAAAATTAGGGTTTTGGGAAAAATTAGGGTTCTGGGTTAAAATTAGGGTTTAGGGTTTGAATTAAGGTTTTGAGTTAAAAATAGGGTGTTGGGTCAAAAATAAGGTTAGAATTAGGGTTTGGGGTCAAAATTAGGGTTTTGGGTCAAAATTAGGGTTTTTGGTAGAAATTAGGGTTTAGTGTTTGAATTAGGGTTTTGAGTTAAAAATAGGTTTTTGGGTCAAAAATAGGGTTAGAATTAGGGTTGTGGTTTAAATTTAGGGTTCTAGGTCAAATTTAGGGCTTAGGGATTGAATTTGTGTCAGAATTAGGGATTTGGTTTAAAATTAGGGTTTTGGGTTTGAAATAGGGTTTTGGGATAGATTTAGGGTTAGGGTCAAAATTAGGGTTTAGGGTTTGAAATAGGGTTTTGGGTCAAAAATAGGGTTAGAATTTGGGTTTAGGGTTAAAATTAGGGCTTTGGGTTACAATTAGGGTTTTGAGTAAAAAATAGGATTTTGGGTCAAAAATAGGGATAGAATTAAGGTTTTGGGTCAAAATTAGGGATTTGGGTTAAAATTAGGGTTTTTGGTCAAAATTAGGGATTAGGGTTAGAATTAGGGTTTCGGGTAAAATTAGGGTTCTGGGTCAAATTTAGGGTCCAAATTAGGGTTTAGGGTTTGAATTAGGTTTTGAGTTAAAAATAGGGTTTTGGGTCCAAAATAGGGTTAGAATTAGGGTTTTGGGTCAAAATTAGGGTTTAGGGTTTGAATTAGGGTTTCGGGTTAAATTAGGGTTTCGGGTTTGAATTAGGGTTTGAATTAGGTTTTGAGTTTAAAATAGGGTTTTGGGTCAATAATAGGGCTAGAATTAGGGTTTTGGGTTAAAATTAGGATTTTGAGTTAAAATTAGGGTTTTGGGGAAAATTAGAGTTCTGGGTCAAATTAAAGGTTTAGGATCAAAATTAGGGTTTAGGGTTTGAATTAGGGTTTTGAGTTTAAAATAAGGTTTTGGGTCAAATTAGGGTTTTGGGTCAAAACTTGGGTTTTGGGTCCAAATTAGGGTTTTGGGTCAACATTAGGGTTTAGGGTTTGAATTAAGGTTTTGAGTTAAAAATAGGGTTTTGGGTCAAAAATAAGGTTAGAATTAGGGTTTTGGGTTAAAATTTGGGTTTCAAGTCAAAATTAGGTTTTTGGGTCAAATTTTGGGTTTAGGGTCAAAGTTAGGGTTTAGGGTTTGAAATAGAGTTTTGAGTTGAAAATAGGGTTTTGGGTCAAAAATAGGGTCAGTATTATGAGTAATGTTTAGAATGTTAATATGCCAATGTGTTGTATGTATCATGTGTATGGTTGTTGTATGATATATCCATTTGCCAGTGTCTCACTCTTACAGTTATATCAGGTCTCTTCGGGTTTTGCTGTAGTACCTTGGTACTCTAGTACCGATGTTGCAGAGGAGTCTTTCTGAGTCACTTGAAGACCTAGTGTTCGGGGTTGGGAAAGTATTATGATTGGGGGTCTTGCGTTAAGATTTGGGTTACGGGTCAAAATTAGGTTTTTGGGTCAAATTTTGGGTTAAGGGTCAAAATTAGGGTATAGGGTTTGAATTAGGGTTTTGAGTTAAAAATAGGGTTTTGGGTCAAAAGAGGGTTAGAATTAGGGTTTGGTTCAAAACTTGAGTTTTTGGTCCAAATTTGGGTTTTGGGTCCAAATTTGGGTTTTTGGTCAAAATTAAGGTTTTGGGTTTGAATTAAGGTTTTGAGTAAAAAATAGGGTTTTTGGTCAAAAATAAGGTTAGAATTAGGGTTTTGGGTCAAAATTAGGGCTCTGCGTTAAAATTAGGTTTTGGGTCAAAATTAGGGCTTTTGGTACAAATTAGGGTTTTTGGTACAAATTAGGGTTTAGTGTTTGAATTATGGGTTTGGGTTAAAAATATGTTTTTGGATCAAAATAGGGTTAGAATTAGGGTTTAGGGTTAAAATTAGGGTTCTGCGTCAAAATTAGGGCTTAGGGATAGAATTTGGGTTAGAAATAGGGTTTTGGTTTAAAATTACGGTTTCGGGTCAAAATTAGTGTGACACCCCATCTTCAGGTTATCACATTTACGTAACTTATTTCGGAAATACATTCAATAAATTAGTTTTGCTGGTTGCTTTCGGAAAATATAATTTTCTAATTATTAATCCCTTTCAAAATTAGTGATAAATTTTTTTTTTTCTTTTGCTCCATATATATAATCCAACACCATTAACATAATATAAATAGGTATCATGAGAATTTTACACGTAGACCTTCACATAACAGGTCATCTCCAAAAGACTTAACATAAGAAAATAAAGACGTAATTGTAACGTAGTGGTAATATGGAATTACAACTCAAAAGAATGACTTTTAATAGTCAAACGTCCAGACTAACCAAGTACCACTACTTTATAAGACACCAAAAGTCCTATAGCTGGTCAGTACTAATAATCACGGTTGGGAAGACAACCATAGTTTTTCCCAACCCATCGAAATATCTGGTGAGGATACCTCTACTTCCGGAACTATGGAAGTATCAAAACATATAAACTCCTAATTTACCAGAAAATCGGTAAGAAATCAGAGAGGCGATAAAGATGTCTCCACGCTCAAAGTCTGGTACGTACTTGATGTAGATCCTGAATTATTATCCTCGTGACATTTCCACCGACTCATACCTCTTCAAGCATCTAGGAGTTAAGTCCTCGAACGACTCAGTGAATTCCTTCGCTTCATCCGTACTAGTGTACCGAAGTACTACCTTAGTTTAACATAAACCTGATATGTTTGTAAGGGTGAGTTTCCAATATATGAGTTTTATAAGACGGTCATGCACGACTCTCAAGTAGCAATTACCAAGTATTCACAGTATAATAACATTAATTATAACAGTAGAATGATATAATTCACAGGGCTTCATGCCCGACAGTCATCGTCATTTTATAAGAATGCATGACACTTCTATGTTCAATCTCTAATTTGGTACCTAATCTCCGGAGATCCCACAACTTTCTGTTTCGTTTCAAGCTGATCAGGCTCGCACATGGCACATTGTAAAAACGAACAAAACAATGCCCAAGAAAATCAATGGTGCACATCCCCATTCCCGATAGGATGTTCATGCCAGCACCTAACACAATTGTGCACATCCCCATTCCCGTTAGGATGCTCATGCAAAGCAACGACACAATTGTGCACATCCCCATTCCCGTTAGGATGCTCATGCAAAGCAATGACACTATTCCCCCATTCCAGTTAGGAAATAGCTGCACATTCATGTGACCAGTGCTCAAACAGCTATTGCAACTGTTCACATGACACTTCTGTGACAACCACTCAAACAGCTATTGCAGTTGTACACAGATGCATTGTCGGATAATCCATCTCAATCACATGTGACCAATGCTCAAACAGCTTTTGCAATTGTTCACACGACCCTTGTGTGACAACCACTCAAACAGCTATTGCAGTTGTACAGAGATACATAACCACTCAAACAGCTATTGCGATTATGTATGTGGTCACTTGTGCTATAACCACTCAAACAGCTGTTGCAGCTATGCACAAATATTATCCGACCTCGTATGATAGCCACTCAAACAGCTATTGCAGCTCAGTCATACGGCCCCTTGTGACAACTCTCCAACCATTGTTGTAGTCATACACAAGGTAACTCATTGGTCCCCACAGAACACAATGATCATCATCTCCTGACACGTCTGCCATCTACATTGATCCACTCTGGATTCAATGCCCATAATCACATGACACAATTGCCATTGAATGCATGAGAAAAAAACTTTTATTCTCGCTTTGTTTTCTTTGTCGTAATAATCTTTCCCTGTCGAAGCACAAAGCTTAACGACCATGCTTAATTCTTTTAATTAAGGCTTTTCACTTTAAAACAAATACAGGACATACACAGTCCAAATCTTTTAATCTCAACATAGGACATACAGTCCGAATGCTCAATCACGATGCCCTTAAACCGATGCACCAGTTTTAGGCTCGCGGATATGGAACTCACACTGTCCACATCAACTTAGGACACACTGTCCAAAAACAACCACTTTGCAGGACACTCCGTCCCATGACACAGATCCTTGATCTACGTGTCCATACCACACTAGAACCCCGACGTCTCGGTTTCTAGGCTTATTTATCTGCTTGTAAAACATTTCGCTCAGTGAAAATCAAATACAAAACAACAGCTCCGAAAACTTATCCAAGTTTAACGGAATAACTTCACTGAATAAAATATTTTTACAGAAATCCTTTTTCTATTAAAACGTTGATAAATCTTGAAAATCATTGATAAATTCCTTTCATTTCTAAATTGTTTCACTTCAGAAATTAATTTTCAATAAAGGTCAACAACAAAAAAATTTAATAAATAAATTTCGAAAATTTAAATAATTAAATATTTAATATTTAATAATATTAAATAAATAATATTAAATAAATAATATAAAATAACTTGTATCACTTTTCCATCAGAAGTAATTGTTCTGACTGCTATAAATATTATTTTCGGAACTTAATCACTTTAAATAATATTTTATAATAAAATTGAATTTATTATATAAAAATTAGAGCCTGTGAAAAAATTTCACGGTTTCGCCCTTACTATGGCTTATTTATACCGTTTCCACAAAATATTATTAAAATAATAATTTTTTTTCATTTTTCTCAAAATCTCCCAAATTAATCCCTTTGATTAATTATCCAAGCTTATTAAGGTTTTTATCCTTAATTAAAGTTTTTAACACTGACCAATGTCAGGTTACTCAATCCAACACTCAACAGCAGATAAATTCCAATCACATAATAGCATGGCATATCTCAATTCATGACATGCATCACAATTATAATATAAACAAATAATTATAATCATGTAAGTCCACACATCACATCAATTCAATTACTCAGATAAACATCACATCAATCTAACAATTAATGGTAAACAGTACAATATAATAAAATATTTTATACAGAAAATTAATACATGACTCCACAAATAAGCATGAGATTATCTCAACTCCTCAGGCATACCCCCCTTACCTCTTGAAGACTACACTATAGTTTCTGTTAATCTCCCGAACTCGATCCGATTCCTCTTCGTCAGTGTAAATTAGCTAACTCAGTTGTTTCCTTCAAACGAATTGCAACCAAAATAAATTAAATCAAACAACAATACACTTGGATCATGAAGGTTAGGGTTCGGCTTCAACCAATTTTCTAGGTTAGGAAAATTAAAATTTGGTTAACTTAGGGATTAATGATCCATAAGTTACTTAAGCATGATTAATTACTTTAACCATGATTATGAACTAAGAACATGAACTAAACTCATCTAGTTCTAAGAACTAGCGTTCGGTTTTCTCAAGACTTTTAGGCTAGAAATTTTAAAATCTCATCAACTCTTGGATTTAATCAACATACAAAGCTTAGAGTTTGATTCAAGTGTTACAAACAACTTTTGAATCACAAAACCCTTAAGTACACAAATCTAGGGTTTCGGTTTTTGAAGAAACAAATAGGCTCAAGTTTGATTTTGATCTTCTATATACTTGAATACAAGAACTATCAAGATATAAAAGGATTGAATCGTGAATCAAGACATGAAAATGAAACAAAACCTAAGAACACAATTTTGACCTAGGTTCGGCCATAACCAGAAATTAGGGAAAGAAATTTCACATGATCTTGTGCTTCTAGATGATGAAAATAGAGATGATTATAAGATCATAGCAATTGGTTTCATGTCAAAAGGATTTTTCTAGAATTAGTTATGAATTTTTGAATCTAGTTCCATGAACTTTGAACAAATGAAGAACATATGAATCTTAGCCATGAATCTACAAAAGTTGTGAAGAGAAATGATTCAAATGTCAAGAGAAGAAGTTTTTACCTCTTGATGATTCAAGGAAATCAAGATTTGGATGATGTTCTTCAAGGTTTCTTATGGTGTTCTTGAGAAACTTAAAGAAGAAGATGAACATAGTTAGGGCTTTAGAACAGTTTTAGTATTTTGGGTAGATCTCTCAACATACTTATCCGTTTTGGATGATCTTTATGTCGTTGGAAAGAAGAGAGAAAGATGAACAACTTTCATGTTGAAAGTTGTTCGAGATTCAAAATAGAAACTGGTCAGAATTTCTAGGCAAAATCGGACGAATTATGAACACTTTGAAGAAAAGAACATGGAAATGGAAGATTGGTATTTATATGAAGAAGACAACCAACTTAGAGAAGATGGCACTATTGAATCCGTGAGGATGGGGCAAGGTTTTGGTCAACTTGTCCAATGGCAATTGTTAGAAATTGTCATAAAAAGACAAGGGCATTTTGGTCATTTCATAACAAAATTTAATGTTGCCATAAATGTGCCATTATGGCCATTTCTGATAGGATAAACTCGTCATAAATGCTCGTCAAGTTGGTCAATTCAATATCTCTGCTACTTTGCCGACTTCCCGATTCCTCTGACTCAGGCTCTGCCTAGAGACATCTCAACGTATATGCCCGCAACAAATATAATATTTTAATTTTTTTTACCAAAATTTTCAAAACTCCAATATCGTAGTAAATACGATAAAAACATTTTTCATCTCGTTCACGACTCAAAATTAGGTCTTCTGAGCAGTAAACTTTTACTGTCAGTGAAAACACAAAAAACAGCAGACCGGCTTCCGTCTGAGTTTTCAACCAAAAACTTCCCCGTAGCCTTATAAAAATAAGTATAACAAGGAAATGACCTTGGTTCATCCAAAATCATTTTCTAAGTCTCGGATAAAAATATATATTTATATATTTATTACCGATATTACGAAGCAGCGAAAATCGGGGTGTTACAATTAGGGTTCTGGGTTAGATTTAGGGTTAGGGTCAAAATTAGGGTTTAGGGTTTGAAATAGGGTTTTTGGTCAAAAATAGGGCTAGAATTATGGTTTAGGGTCAAAATTAGGGCTTTGGGTTAGAATTAGGGGTTTGGGTTAAAATTAGGGTTTAGGGTTTGAATTAGGGTTTTGAGTTAAAAATAGGATTTTAGGTCAAAAATAGGGTTAGAATTAAGGTTTTGGGTCAAAATTAGGGCTTTGGGTTAAAATTAGGTTTTGGGTTCAAATTAGGGTTTTGGTTTAAAATTAGGGTTTCGGGTCAAAATTAGGGTTCTAAGTCAAAATTAGGGTTAGAATTAGGGTTTCTGGTAAAATTAGGGTTCAGGGTCAAATTTAGGGACCAAATTAGGGTTTAAGGTTTAAATTAGGTTTTGAGTTTAGAATAGGATTGTGGGTCAAAAATAGGGTTAGAATTAGGGTTTAGGGTTAAAATTAGGGTTTTCAGTTAAAATTAGGGTTCTGGGTCAAATTTATGGTTTAGGTTCAAAATTAGAGTTTAGGGTTTGAATTAGGGTTTTGAGTTTAAAATAGGGTTTTGGGTCAAAAATAAGGTTAGAATTAGGGTTTGGGGTTAAAATTTGGGTAATGGGTCCAAATTAGGGTTTTGGGTCAAAATTAGAGTATAGGGTTTGAATTAAGGTTTTGAGTTAAAAGTAGGGTTTTGGGTCAAAAATAGGGTTAGAATTGGGGTTTTGGTTTAAAATTAAGGTTTCGGGTCAAAATTAAGGTTCTGGGTCAGATTTTGGGTTTAGGGTCAAAATTAGGGTTTAGGTTTGAAATAGAGTTTTGAGTTACAATTAGGGTTTTTGGTCAAAAATAGATTTAGAATTAGGGTTTTGGTCAAAATTAGGGCGTTGGGTTACAATTAGGGTTTTGGGTTAAAATTAGTGTTCAGGTTCAAAATTAGGGTTTTGGTTTTGAATTATAGTTGAGTTTAAAATAAGTTTTGGGTCAAAATTAGGGATTTGGTGTTCAATTAGGGTTTTGGGTCAAGGTTTGTATTAGGGTTTTGAGTTAAAAGTAGGGTTTTGGGTCAAAATGGTGTTAAAATTATGGTTTAGAGTTAAAATTTAGGGTTCGGGTCAAAATTAGGGTTCTGGGTCAAAATTAGGGTTTAGGGTTTGAATTATGGTAAGAATTAGGCTTTTGGGTAAAATTAGGGTTTCGGGTCAAAATTAGGGTTCTGGGTCAAATTTCGGGTGTAGGGTCCAAATTAGGGTTTAATGTTTGAATTAGGTTTTGATTTTATAATAGGGTTTTGGTTCAAAAATTGGGTTAGAATTATGGCCTCGTGTTAAAATTAGGGTTTTGGGAAAAATTGGGGTTCTGGGTCAAATTTAAGGGTTAGGATGAAAATTAGGGTTTAGGGTTTGAATTAGTGTTTTGAGTTTAAAATAGGGTTTTGGGTCAAAATAGGGTTAAAATTAGGGTTTTGGGTCAAAATTATGGCTTTGGGTTAAAATTAGGGTTTTGGGTCAAAAATACGGTTAGAATAATGGTTTTGGGTCAAAATTAGGGCTTTGGGTTAAAATTTGGGTTTTGGGTCAAAATTTGGGTTTTGGGTCCAAATTAGGGTTTAGGGATTGAATTTGGGTTTTGGGTTGAAACTAGGGTTTCGTATCAAAATTAGGGTTCTAGGTCAAATTTAGGGTTTAGTTTCAAAATTAGGGTTTGAATTAGGGCTTTGTGTTAAAAATAGGGTTTTGGGTTAAAAATAAGGTTAGAATTAGGGTTTTAGGTTAAAATTTAGTGTTTCGGGTCAAAATTAGGGTTTAGGGTTTGAATTAGGGTAAGAATTAGGCTTTTGGGTAAAATTAGGGTTTCGGGTCAAAATTAGGGTTTAAGGTCCAAATTAGGGTTTAAGGTTTGAATTACGTTTTGAGTTTAAAATAGGGTTTTTGGTCAAAAATAGGGTTAGAATTAGGGGTTTGGGTTAAAGTTAGGGTTTTGGGAAAAATTAGGGTTCTGGGTCAAATTTAAGGGTTAGGATCAAAATTAGGGTTTAGGGTTTGAATTAGGGTTTTGAGTTTAAAATAGGGTTTTGGGTCAAAATTATGGCTTTGGGATAAAATTAGGGTTTTGGGTCAAAAATACGGTTAGAATTATGGTTTTGGGTCAAAATTAGGGCTTTGGGTTAAAATTTGGGTTTTGGGTCAAAATTTGGGTTTTGGGTCCAAATTAGGGTTTAGGGATTGAATTTGGGTGTTGGGTTGAAACTTGGGTTTCGTATCAAAATCAGGGTTCTAGGTCAAATTTAGGCTTTAGTTTCAAAATTAGCGTTTGAATTAGGGCTTTGTGTTAAAAATAGGGTTTTGGGTCAAAAATAAGGTTAGAATTAGGGTTTTAGGTTAAAATTTAGTGTTTCGGGTCAAAATCAGGGTTCTGGATGAAAATTAGGGTTTAGGGTTTGAATTAGGGTAAGAATTAGGGTTTCGGGTCAAAATCAGGGTTCTGGGTCAGATTTAGGGTTAGGGTCAAAATTAGGGTTATGGGTCAAAAATAGGGTCAGAATTAGGGTTTAGGGTCAAAATTAGGGCTTTGGGTTACAATTAGGGTTTTCGGTAAAAATTAGGGTTTAGGTTTTGAATTAGGGTTTTGAGTTAAAAATAGGATTTTGGGTCAAAAATAGGGTTAGAATTAAGGTTTTGGGTCAAAATTAGGGGTTTGGGTTAAAATTAGGGTTTTGGGTTAAAATTTGGGTTTTGGGTTAACATTTGGGTTTTAGTTTAAAATTAGGGTTTCTGGTCGAAATTAGGGTTTTGGGTCAAATTTAGGGTTTAGGCTCAAAACTAGGGTGTAGGGTTTGGATTAGGGTTGAGTTTAAAATAGGGTTTTGGGTCAAAATAAGGTTAGAATTAGGGTTCTGGGCCAGATTTAGGGTTTAAGGTTTGAAATTGGGTTTTGAGGTTAAAACAGGGTTTGGGTCAAAAATATGGTTAGAATTAGGGTTTTGCGTTAAAATTTGGGTTATGGGTCAAAATTAGGTTTTGGGGTCAAATTTTGGTTTTAGGGTCAAAATTAGGGTTTAGGGTTTGAATTAGGGTTTTGAGTTAAAAATATGGTTTTGTGTCAAAATAGGGCTAGAATTAGGGTTTGGGTTAAAACTTGGGTTTTGGGTCCAGATTTGGGTTTTGGGTCAAAATTAGGGTTTAGGGTTTGAATTAAGGTTTTGAGTTAAAAATAGGGTTTTGGGTCAAAATAGGGCTAGAATTAGGGTTTGGGTTAAAGCTTGGGTTTTGTGTCCAAATTTGGGTTTTGGGTCAAAATTAGGGTTTTGAGTTAAAAATAGGGTTTTGAGTCAAAAATAAGGTTAGAATTAGGGGTTTGGGTCAACATTAGGGCTCTGGGTAAAAATTAGGGTTTTGGGTCAAAATTAGGGTTTTTGGAACAAATTAGTGTTTTGGGTTTGAATTAGGGTTTTGAGTTAAAAATAGGTTTTTGGGTCAAAAATAGGGTTTGAATTAGGGTTTTGGGTTAAAATTAGGGTTCTGGGTCAAAATTAGGGCTTAGGGATATAATTTGGGTTAGAATTAGGGATTTGGTTTAAAATTAGGGTTTTGGGTTTGAAATAGGGTTTTGGGTCAGATTTAGGGTTAGTGTCAAAATTAGGGTTTAGGGTTTGAAGTAGGGTTTTGGGTCAAAAATAGGGTTAGAATTAGGGTTTAGGGTCAAAATTAGAGCTTTGGGTTACAATTAGGGTTTTGAGTTAAAAATATGATTTTGGGTCAACAATAGGGTTAGAATTAAGGTTTTGGGTCAAAATTAGGGCTTTGGGTTAAAATTAGGGTTTTGGGTCAAAATTTGGGTTTAGGGTTAGAATTAGGGTTTCGGGTTAAATTAGGGTTCTCGGTCCAATTTATGGTCCAAATTAGGGTTTCGGGTTTGAATTAGGTTTTGAGTATGAAATAGGGTTTTGGGTCAAAAATATGGTTAGAATTAGGGTTTTGGGTTAAAATTAGGATTTTGAGTTAAAATTAGGGTTTTGGGAAAAATTAGGGTTCTGGGTCAAATTTAGGGTTTAGGGTTTGAATTAAGGTTATGAGTTAACTATAGGGTTTTGGTTCAAAAATAAGGTTAGAATTAGGGTTTGGGGTCAAAATTAGGGTTTTGGGTCAAAATTAGGGTTTTTGGTACAAATTAGGGTTTAGGGTTTGAATTAGGGTTTTGAGTTAAAAATAGGTTTTTGGGTCAAAAATAGGGTTAGAATTAGGGTTATGGTTTAAATTTAGGGTTCTGGGTCAAATTTAGGGCTTAGTGATAGAATTTGGGTCAGAATTAGGGATTTGGTTTAAAATTAGGGTTTCGGGTTTGAAATAGGGTTTTGGGACAGATTTAGGGTTAGGGTCAAAATTAGGGTTTAGGGTTTGAAATAGGGTTTTAGGTCAAAAACAAGGTTAGAATTTGGGTTTAGGGTCAAAATTAGGGCTTTGAGTTACAATTAGGGTTTTGAGTTAAAAATAGGATTTTGGGTCAAAAATAGGGATAGAATTAAGGTTTTGGGTCAAAATTAGGGATTTGGGTTAAAATCAGGGTTTTGGGTCAAAATTAGGGTTTAGGGTTAGAATTAGGGTTTCGGGTAAAATAAGGGTTCTGGGTCAAATTTATCGTCCAAATTAGGGTTTAGGGGTTTAATTAGGTTTTGAGTTTAAAATAGGGTTTTGGGTCAAAAATAGGGTTAGAATTAGGGTTTTGGGACAAAATTATGGTTTAGGGTTTGAATTAGGGTTTCGGGTTATATTAGGGTTTTGGGTCAAAAATAGGGTTAGAATTAGGGTTTTGGGTTAAAAATAGGATTTTGAGTTAAAATTAGGGTTTTAGGAAAAATTAGGGTTCTGGGTCAAATTTAAGGTTTAGGATCAAAATTAGGGTTTAGGGTTTGAATTAGGGTTTTGAGTTTAAAATAAGGTTTTGGGTCAAATTAGGGTTTTTGGTCAAAACTTGGGTTTTGGGTCCAAATTAGGGTTTTGGGTCAACATTAGGGTTTTGGGTTTGAATTAAGGTTTTGAGTTAAAAATAGGGTTTTGGGTCAAAAATAAGGTTAGAATTAGGGTTTTGGGTTAAAATTTGGGTTTCGAGTCAAAATTAGGTTTTTGGGTCAAATTTTGGGTTTATGGTCAAAGTTAGGGTTTAGGGTTTGAAATAGAGTTTTGAGTTACAAATAGGGTTTTGGGTCAAAAATAGGGTTAGTATTATGAGTAATGTTTAGAATGTTAATATGCCAAGGTGTTGTATGTATCATGTGTATGGTTGTTGTATGATATATCCATTTGTCAGTGTCTCACTCTTACAGTTATATCAGGTCTCTTCGGGTTTTGCTGCAGTACCTTGGTACTCTAGTACCGATGTTGCAGAGGAGTCTTTCTGAGTCACTTGAAGAACTAGTGTTAGGGGTTGGGAAAGTATTCTGATTGGGGGTCTCTCCAATGAATATTTGATAGAATGACCAGCTTAGGAGTCTGAGTTGGGTTGTATATCTAAAGAGATCGGTGAATGTAGTGTTTTATACCTCCATCTGTAGTTTAAACTTTCTCTTTCGAAAATGGAAACTTATAGAAATGTTGTATGTCAGTGTAACTTTGTTACGAATGTGACTTTACCTTTTAAATGTATGTATGAGGGATTTTAGAGTTATCCTTAAATAAAAATTTTATACCCCAGTTTTCTGACTTAAAAGAAAACAATTTTCCAAAAGAAACCAGCAAATTATCTTTTGACTTACTTCCGCATGTGTTACGTAGTAATGCCCAAAGGGGGTATTACAAGAATTGGGTTAGAATTAGGGTTTTGGGTTAAAATTAGGCTTTTGGTTTAAAATTAGGGTTCGGGTCCAAATTAGGGTTCTGGGTCAGATTTTGGGTTAGGGTCAAAATTAGAGTCTAGGGTTGGAAATAGGGTTTTGGGTCAAAAATAGGGCTAGAATGAGGGGTTTGGGTCAAAATTAGGGCTTTGGGTTATAATTAGGGTTTTGGGTTAAAATTAGGGTTTAGGATCAAAATTAGAGTTTAGGGTTTGAATTAGGGTTTGAGTTAAAAATAGGATTTTGGGTCAAAATTAGGGTTTTGGGTTAATATTAGGGTTTTGGGTTAAAATTAGGGTTTTGGTTTAAAATTAGGGTTTCGGGTCAAAATTAGGGTTCTAGGTCAAAATTAGGGTTTAGGGTTTGAATTTGGGTTTCGGGTAAAATTAGGGTTCTGGGCCAAATTTAGGGTCCAAATTAGGGTTTTGGGTTTGAATTAGGTTTTGAGTTTAAAATAGGGTTTTGGGTCAAAAATAGGGTTAGAATTAGTGTTTTGGGTTAAAATTAGGGCTGAGTTAAAAATAGGGTTTTGGGAAAAATTAGGGTTGTGGGTCAAATTTAGGGTTTAGGATCAAAATTATGGTATAGGGTTTGAATTAGGGTTTTGAGTTTAAAATAGGGTTTTGGGTCAAAAATAAGGTTAGAATTAGGGTTTGGGGTTAAAATTTGGGTATTGGGTCCAAATAAGGGTTTTGGGTCAAAATTAGAGTTTAGGGTTTGAATTAAGGTTTTGAGTTAAAAATAGGGTTTTGGGTCAAAAATAGGGTTAGAATTAGGGTTTTCGTTTAAAATTAGGGTTTCGGGTCAAAATTAGGGTTCTGGGTCAGATTTAGTGTTTAAGGTTTGAATTTGGGTTGAGTTTAAAACAGGGTTTTTGGTCAAAAATAGGGTTAGAATTAGGGTTTTGCGTTAAAATTTGGGTTACGGGTCAAAATTAGGTTTTTGGGTCAAATTTTGGGTTAAGGGTCAAAATTAGGGTATAGGGTTTGAATTAGGGTTTTGAGTTAAAAATAGGGTTTTGGGTCAAAAGAGGGTTAGAATTAGGGTTTGGGTCAAAACTTGAGTTTTGGGTCCAAATTTGGGTTTCTAGTCAAAATTAGGGTTCTGGGTCAAAATTAGGGTTAGAATTAGGGTTTCGGGTAAAATTAGGGTTCTGGTACAAATTTAGGGTCCAAATTAGGGTTTAGGGTAAAAAAATAAGGTTAGAATTAGTGTCTGGGGTTAAAATTTGGGTATTGGATCCAAATTAGGGTTTTGGGTTAAAATTAGAGTTTAGGGTTTGAATTAAGGTTGAGTTAAAAATAAGGTTTTGTGTTAAAATTAGGGTTAGAATTAGGGTTTTTTTGTCAAAATTATGTTTCTGGGTCAGATTTAGGGTTTAGGGTCAAAATAGGGTTAGAATTAGGCTTTTTTTTTAAAATTAGGGTTTCGGGTCAAAATTAGGGTTCTGGGTCAGATTTAGGGCTTAAGGTTTGAATTTGAGTTTTGAGTTTTAAACGGGGTTTTGGGTCAAAAATAGGGTTAGAATTAGGGTTTTTTGTTAAAATTTGGGTTACGGATCAAAATTAGGTTTTTAGGTAAAATTTTGGGTTGAGGGTCAAAATTAGAGTATAGGGTTTGAATTAGAGTTTTGAGTTAATAATAGTGTTTTGGTTCAAAATAGGGTTAGAATTAGGGTTTGGGCAAAACTTGGGTTTTGGGTCCAAATTTGGGTTTTTTGGGTCAAATTTAGGGTTTTGGGTTAAAATTAGGTTTTGGGTCAAAATTAGGGTTTTTGGTACAAATTAGGGTTTAGTGTTTGAATTATGGTTTTGGGTTAAAAATAGGTTTTTGGATCAAAAATAGGGTTAGAATTAGGGTTTTGGGTTAAAATTAGGGTTCTGCATCAAAATTAGGGCTTAGGGATAGAATTTGGGTTAGTAATAGGGTTTTGGTTTAAAATTACGGTTTCGGGTCAAAATTAGGGTTCTGGGTTAGATTTAGGGTTAGGGCCAAAATTAGGGTTTAGGGTTTGAAATAGGGTTTTGGGTCAAAAATTGGGCTAGAATTATGGTTTAGGTTCAAAATTAGGGCTTTGGGTTAGAATTAGGATTTTGGTTTAAAATTAGGGTTTACAGTTTGAATTAGGGTTTTGAGTTAAAAATAGGATTTTGGATCAAAAATAGGGTTAGAATTAAGGTTTTGGGTCAAAATTAGGGTTCTAGGTCAAAATTAGGGTTTCTGGTAAAATTAGGGTTCGGGGTCAAATTTAGGGTCCAAATTAGGGTTTAGGGTTTGAAATAGGTTTTGAGTTTAGAATAGGATTGTGTGTCAAAAATAGGGTTAGAATTAGGGTTTAGGGTTAAAATTAGGGTTTTCAGTTAAAATTAGGGTTTTGGGAAAAATTAGGGTTCTGGGTAAAATTTATGGTTTAGGTTCAAAATTAGGGTTTAGGGTTTGAATTAGGGTTTTGAGTTTAAAATAGGGTTTTGGGTCAAAAATAAGGTTAGAATTAGGGTTTAGGGTCAAAATTTGGGTAATGGGTCCAAATTAGGGTTTTGGGTCAAATTAGAGTTTAGGGTTTGAATTAAGGTTTTCAGTTAAAAGTAGGGTTTTGGGTCAAAATTAGGGATTTGGTGTTCAATTAGGGTTTTGGGTCAAGGTTTGAATTAGGGTTTTGAGTTAAAAGTAGGGTTTTGGGTCAAAAATGGTGTTAAAATTAGGGTTTAGTGTTAAAATTTAGGGTTCGGGTCAAAATTAGGGTTCTGGGTCAAAATTAGGGTTTGAATTATGGAAAGAATTATGCTTTTGGGTAAAATTAGGGGTTCGGGTCAAAATTAGGGTTCTGGGTCAAAGTTCGGGTGTAGGGTCCAAATTAGGGTTTAAGGTTTGAATTAGGTTATGAGTTTAAAATAGGGTTTTGGTTCAAAAATTGGGTTAGAATTATGGTTTTGGGTTAAAATTAGGGTTTCGGGAAAAATTAGGGTTCTGGGTCAAATTTAAGGGTTAGGATGAAAATTAGGGTTTAGGGTTTGAATTAGGGTTTTGAGTTTTAAATAGGGTTTTGGGTCAAAATAGGGTGAGAATTAGGGTTTTGGGTCAAAATTATGGCTTTGGGTTAAAATTAGGGTTTTGGGTCAAAAATACGGTTAGAATTATGGTTTTGGGTCAAAATTAGGGCTTTGGGTTAAAATTTGGGTTTTGGGTCAAAATTTGGGTTTTGGGTCCAAATTAGGGTTTAGGGATTGAATTTGGGTTTTGGGTTGAAACTATGGTTTCGTATCAAAATTAGGGTTCTGGGTCAAATTTAGGGTTTAGTTTCAAAATTAGCGTTTGAATTAGGGCTTTGTGTTAAAAATAGGGTTTTGGGTCAAAAATAAGGTTAGAATTGGGGTTTTAGGTTAAAATTTAGTGTTTCGGGTCAAAATTAGGGTTCTGTGTCAAAATTAGGGTTTAGGGTTTGAATTAGGGTAAGAATCAGGCTTTTGGGTAAAATTAGGGTTTCGGGTCAAAATTAGGGTTTGAGGTCAAAATTAGGGTTTAAGGTTTGAATTAGGTTTTGAGTTTAAAATTGGGTTTTTGGTCAAAAATAGGGTTCGAATTAGGGTTTTGGGTTAAAGTTAGGGTTTTGAGAAAAATTAGGGTTCTGGTCAAATTTAAGTGTTAGGATCAAAATTAGGGTTTAGGGTTAGAATTAGGGTTTTGAGTTTAAAATAGGGTTTTGGGTCAAAAAAGTGTTAGAATTAGGGTTTTGGGGTCAAAATTATGGCTTTGGGTTAAAATTAGCGTTTTGGGTCAAAAATACGGTTAGAATTAGGGTTTTGGGTCAAAATTAGGGCTTTGGTTTAATATTTGGGTTTTGGGTCAAAATTTGGGTTTAGGGATTGAATTTGAGTTTTGGGTTGAAACTAGGGTTTCGTATCAAAATTAGGGTTCTGGGTCAAATTTGGTTTAGTTTCAAAATTAGGGTTTGAATTAGGGCTTTGTGTTAAAAATAGAGTTTTGGGTCAAAAATACGGTTATAATTAGGGTTTTAGGTTAAAATTTAATGTTTCGGGTCAAAATTAGTGTTCTGGGTCAAAATTAGGGTTAAGGGTTTGAATTAGGGCAAGAATTAGGCTTTTGGGTAAAATTAGGGTTTCGGGTCAAAATTAGGGTTTAAGGTCCAAATTAGGGTTTAAGGTTTGAATTAGGTTATGAGTTTAAAATAGGGTTTTTGGTCAAAAATAGGGTTAGAATTAGGGTTTTGGGTTAAAGTTAGGGTTTTGGGAAAAAATTAGGGTTCTGGGTCAAATTTAAGGATTAGGATCAAAATTAGGGTTTAGGGTTTGAATTAGGGTTTTGAGTTTAAAGTATGGTTTTGGGTCAAAATAGGGTTAGAATTAGGGTTTTGGGTCCAAATTTGGGTTTGTGTCAAAATTAGGGTTTAGGGTTTGAATTAAGGTTTTGCGTAAAAATAGGGTTTTTGGTCAAAAATAAGGTTAGAATTAGGGTTTTGGGTTAAAATTAGGGTTTCGAGACAAAATTAGTTTTTGGGGTCAAATTTTGGGTTTATGGTCAAAGTTAGGGTTTATGGTTTGAATTAGGGTTTTGAATTTAAAATAGGGTTTTGGGTCAAAAATAGGGTTAGTATTAGGGTTTTGGGTCAAAATTTGGGCTCTGGGTTAAATTTAAGGTTTTGGGTCAAAATTAGGGTTTTTGGTACAAATTAGGGTTTTGAGTTAAAGATATGTTTTTGGGTCAAATATTGAGTTAGAATTAGGGTTTTGGGTTAAAATTAGGGTTATGTGTCAAAATTAGGGCTTAGGGTTAGAATTTGGGTCAGAATTAGGGTTTTGGTTTAAATTTAGGGTTTCAGATCAAAATGAGGGTTCTGGGTCAAATGGTTAGGGTCAAAATTAGGGTTTAGGGTTTGAAATAGGGTTTTGGGTCAAAAATAGGGCTAGAATTATGGTTTAGGTTCAAAATTAGGGCTTTGGGTTAGAATTAGGGTTTTGGTTTAAAATTAGGGTTTAGGGTTTGAATTAGGGTTTTGAGTTAAAAATAGGATTTTGGGTCAAAAATAGGGTTAGAATTAAGGTTTTGGGTCAAAATTAGGGCTTTGGGTTAAAATTAGGGTTTTGGGTTCAAATTAGGGTTTTGGTTTAAAATTAGGGTTTAGGGTCAAAATTAGGATTCTAGGTCAAAATTAGGGTTAGAATTAGGGTTTCTGGTAAAATCAGGGTTCAGGGTCAAATTTAGGATCCAAATTAGGGTTTAAGGTTTGAATTAGGTTTTGAGTTTAGAATAGGATTGTTGGTCAAAAATATGGTTAGAATTAGGGTTTAGGGTTAAAATTAGGGTTGTGTTAAAATTAGGGTTTTGGAAAAAATTAGGGTTCTGGGTCAAATTTATGGTTTAGGTTCAAAATTTGGGTTTTGGGTTTGAATTAGGGTTTTGAGTTTAAAAAAGGGTTTTGGCTCAAAAATAAGGTTAGAATTAGGGTTTGGGGTATGGGTCCAAATTAGGGTTTACGGTCAAAATTAGAGTTTAGGGCTTGAATTAAGGTTTTGAGTTAAAAGTAGGGTTTTGGGTCAAAAATAGGGTTAGAATTGGGGTTTTGGTTTAACATTAGGGTTCTGGGTCAGATTTCGGGTTTAGGGTCAAAATTAGGGTTTAGGGTTTGAAATAGAGTTTTGAGTTTAAAAGAGGGTTTTGGGTGAAAAATAGGGTCAGAATTAGGGTTTTGGTCAAAATTAGGGCTTTGGGTTACAATTAGGGTTTTGGGTTAAAATTAGTGTTCAGGTTCAAAATTAGGGTTTAGGGTTTGAATTATGGTTTTCAGTTTAAAATAGGGTTTTGGGTCAAAATTAGGGATTTGGTGTTCAATTAGGGTTTTGGGTCAAAATTAGGGTTTTGGGTCAAGGTTTGAATTAGGGTTTTTAGTTAAAAGAAGGGTTTTGGGTAAAAAATGGTGTTAAAATTAGGGTTTATGGTTAACATTTAGGGTTCGGGTCAAAATTAGGGTTCTGGGTCAAATTTAGGGTTTAGGGTTTGAATTAGGGTAAGAATTAGGCTTTTGGGTAAAATTACGATTTCGGGTCAAAATTAGGGTTCCGGGTTAAATTTCGGGTGTAGGGTTTAAGGTTTGAATTAGGTTTTGAGTTTAAAATAGGGTTTTAGTTCAAAAATTGGGTTAGTATTATGTTTTTGGGTTAAAATTAGGCTTAGGGTCAAATTTAAGGGTTAGGATAAAAATTAGGGTTTAGGGATTGAATTAGGGTTTTGAGTTTAAAATAGGGTTTTGGGTCAAAATAGGGTTAGAATTAGGGTTTTGGGTCAAAATTATGGCTTTGGGTTAAAATTAGGGTTTTGGGTCAAAAATACGGTTAGAATTATGGTTTTGGGTCAAAATTGGGGCATTGGGTTAAAATTTGGGTTTTGGGTCAAAATTTGGGTTTTGGGTCCAAATTAGGGTTTAGGGATTGAATTTGGGTTTTGGGTTGAAACTAGGGTTTCGTATCAAAATTAGGGTTCTGTATCAAATTTAGGGTTTAGTTTCAAAATAAGGGTTTGAATTAGGGCTTTGTGTTAAAAATAGGGTTTTGGGCCAAAAATAAGGTTAGAATTAGGGTTTTACGTTAAAATTTAGTGTTTCGGGGTCAAAATTAGGGTTCTGGTTCAAAATTAGGGTTTAGGGTTTGAATTAGGGTAAGAATTAGGCTTTGGGGTAAAATTAGGGTTTTGGGTCAAAATTAGGGCTTAAGGTTTGAATTAGGTTTTGAGTTTAAAATAGGGTTTTTGGTCAAAATAGGGTTAGAATTAGGGTTTTGGGTTCAAGTTAGGGTTTTGGGAAAAATTTAAAGTTTTGGATCAAAATTAGGGTTTAGGGTTTGATTTAGGGTTTTGAGTTTAAAATAGGTTTTTGGTCAAAATAGGGTTAGAATTAGGGTTTTGGGTTTGTGTCAAAATTAGGGTTTAGGGTTTGAATTAAGGTTTTGCATTAAATATAGGGTTTTTGGTCGAAAATAAGGTTAGAATTAGGGTTTTGGGTTAAAATTAGGGTTTCGAGACAAAATTAGTTTTTGGGGTCAAATTTTGGGTTCATGGTCAAAGTTAGGGTTTATGGTTTGAATTAGGGTTTTGAGTTTAAAATAGGGTTTTGGGTCAAAAATAGGCCTATTTGGGTTTTGGGTCAAAATTTGGGCTCTGGGTTAAAATTAAGGTTTTGGGTCAAAATTAGGGTTTTTGGTACAAATTAGGGTTTTGAGTTAAAGATATGTTTTTGGGTCAAAAATTGAGTTAGAATTAGGGTATTGGGTTAAAATTAGGGTTGTGTGTCAAAATTAGGGCTTAGGGGTTAGAATTTGGGTTAGAATTAGGGTTTTGGTTTAAAATTAGGGTTAGGGTCAAAATTAGGGTTTAGGGTTTGAAATAGGGTTTTGGGTCAAAATAGGGCTAGAATTAGGGTTTTGGGTCACTTTGGGTTACAAATAGGGTTTTGGGTTAAAATTAGGGTTTAGGATCAAAATTAGAGTTTAGGGTTTGAATTAGGGTTTTGAGATAAAAATAGGATTTTGGGTCAAAAATAGGGTTAGAATTAAGGCTTTGGGTTAAAATTAGGGGTTTGGTTTAAAATTAGGGTTTTGTGTCAAAATTAGGGTTCTGGGTCAAAATTAGATTTTAGGGTTTGAATTAGGGTTATAATTAAGGTTTCGTGTAAAATTAGGGTTCTGGGTCAGATTTAGGGTTAGGGTCAAAATTAGGGTTTAGGGTTTGAAATAGCGTTTTGAGTTTAAAATAGGGTTTTGGGTAAAAAATAGGGTTAGTATTAGGGTTTTGCGTCAAAATTTGGGCTCTGGGTTAAAATTAGTGTTTTGGGTTAAAATTAGGGTTTAGGATCAAAATTAGGGTTTAGGGTTTGAATTAGGGTTTTGAGTTAAAAATAGGATTTTGGGTCAAAATTAGGGCTTTGGGTTAAAATTAGGGTTTGGGGTTAAAATTAGGGTTTTGGGTTAAAATTAGGGTTTCGGGTCAAAATAAGGGTTCTGGGTTAAAATTAGGGTTTAGGGTTAGAATTAGGCTTTTGGGTAAAATTAGGGTTTTGGGTCAAAAATTGGGTTAGAAATAGGGTTTTGGGTTAAAATTAGGGTTTTGAGTTAAAATTAGGGTTTTGGAAAAAATTAGGGTTCTGGGTCAAATTTAGGGTTTAGGGTTTGAATTAGGGTTTTGAGTTTAAAATTGGGTTTTGGGTCAAAAATAAAGTAAGAATTAGGATTTGGGGTTGAAATTTGGGTATTGGGTCTAAATTGGGGTTTTGGCTAAAAATTAGAGGTTAGGGTTTGAATTAAGATTTTGAGTTAAAAATTGGGTTTTGGGTCAAAAATAGGGTTAGAATAAGGGTTTGGTTTAAAATTAGGGTTTCGTGTCAAAATTAGGGTTCTGGTTCAGTTTTAAGGTTTAGGGTCAAAATTAGGGTTTGAAAATAGGGTTTGAGTTTAAAATAGGGTTTTGTGTCAAAATAGGGTTAGAATTAGGGTTTTGGGTCAAAATTAGGGCATTGGGTTACAATTAGGGTTTTGGGTCAAAATTAGGGCTTTGGGTTACAATCAGGGTTTAGGGTTTGAATTTGGGTTTTGAGTTTAAAGTAGAGTTTTGGGTCAAAATTAGGGATTTGGTGTTAAATTAGGGTTTTGGGTCATGTGTTAAAAGTAGGGTTTTGGGTCAATAATATTGTTAAATTTTGGGTTAAAATTTAAGGTTTCGGGTCAAAATTAGGGTTCTCGGTCAAAATTAGGGTTTTGGGTTACAATTAGGGTTTTGGGTAAAATTAGGGTTTCGGGTCAAATTTAGGGTTTTGGGTCAAATTTAGGGTTTAGGGTCCAAATTATGGTTTAGGGTTTGAATTATGGTTTTGAGTTTAAAATAGGGTCTTGGGTCAAAATTAGGGATTTGGTGTTAAATTAGGGTTTTGGGTCAAAATTAGGGTTTTGGGTCACGAGTTAAAAGTAGGGTTTTGGGTCAAAATAGTGTTAAATTTTGGGGTTTAGGTTAAAATTTAGGGTTTCGGGTCAAAATAAGGGTTCTGGGTAAAAATTACGGTTTAGGGTTTGAATTAGGGTTTCAGGTCAAAATTAGGGTTCTGGGTCAAATTTAGGGTCCAAATTAGGGTTTAGGGTTTGAATTAGGTTGAGTTTAAAATAGGGTTTTGGGTCAAAAATTGGGTTAGAATTAGGGTTTTGGGTTAAAATTAGGGTTTTGGGGAAAATTAGGGTTTTGGGTCAAATTTAGGGTTTAGGATTAAAATTAGGGTTTAGGGTTTAAATTACGGTTTTGAGTTTAAAATTGGGTTTTGGGCCAAATATATGGTTAGAATTAGGGTTTGGGGTTAAATTTTAGGTATCGGGTCCAAATTATGGTTTGGGCTCAAAATTAGAGTTTAGTGTCTGAATTAAGATTGAGTTAAAAATAGGGTTTTGGGTTAAAAATAGGATTAGATTAAGGGTTTTGGTTTAAAATTAGTGTTTCGGGTCAAAATTAGGGTTCTGGGTCAGATTTAGGGTTTAGGGTCGAAATTAGGGTTTGAAATAGGGTTTTATGTCAAAAATTGGGTTAGAATTACGGTTTTGGGTCAAAATTAGGGCATTGGGTTACCATTAGGGTTTTGGGTCAAAATTAGGGCTTTGGGTTACAATTAGGGTTTTGGGCTAAAATTAGGGTTTTGGGTGAAAATTAGGGATTTGGTGTTAAATTAGGGTTTTGGGTCAAAATTAGGGTTTTGGGTCATGAGTTAAAAGTAGGGTTTTGGGCCAAAAATAGTGTTAAATTTTGGGTTTTGGGTTAAAATTTAGGGTTTCGGGGCAAAATTAGGGTTCTGGGTAGAAATTAGGGTTTAGGGTTTGAATTAGGTTAAGTTTAAAATAGGGTTTTGGGTCAAATTTTGGGTTAGAATTAGTGTTTTGGGTTAAAATTAGGGTTTTGAGTTAAAATTAGGGTTTTGAGAAAAATTAAGGTTCTGGGTCAAATTTAGGGTTTAGGATTAAAATTAGGGTTTAGGGCTTGAATTAGGGTTTTGAGTTTAAAATTGTGTTTTGGGTCAAAAATAAGGTTGGAATTAGGGTTTGGGGTTAAAATTTGGGTATTGGGTCCAAGTTAGGGTTTTGGCTCAAAATTAGAGTTTAGGGTTTGAATTAAGATTTTGAGTTAAAAATAGGGTTTTGGGTCAAAAATAGGGTTAGAATTAGGGTTTTGGTTTAAAATTAGGGTTTCATGTCTAAATTAGGGTTCTGGGTCAGATTTAGGGTTTGGGATCAAAACAAGGGTTTGAAATAGGGTTTTGAGTTTAAAATAGAGTTTTGTGTCAAAATAGGGTTAGAATAAGGGTTTCGCGTCAAAATTAGGGTTTAAGGTCCAAATGAGGGTTTAAAGTTTCAATTAGGTTTTGAGTTTAAAATAGGGTTTTGGGTCAAAAATAGGGTTATTATTAGGGTTTGGGGTTAAAGTTAGGGTTTGGGGAAAAATTAGGGTTCTGGGTCAAATTTAAGGTTTAGGATCAAAATTAGGGATAAGGGTTTGAATTAAGGTTTTCAGTTTAAAATAGGGTTTTGGGTCCAAATTTTGGTTTTGGTCAAAATTAAAGTTTAGGGTTTGAATTAAGGTTTTACGTTAAAAATAAGGTTTTAGTTCAACAATAAGGTTATAATTAGGGTTTTGGGTTAAAATAAGGGTTTCGAGTCAAAATTAGGTTTTGGGATCAAATTTTGGGATTATGGTTAAAGTTAGGGTTCGAAATAGGGTTTTGAGTTTAAAATAGGGTTTTGGGTAAAAAATAGGGTTAGTATTAGGGTTTTGCGTCAAAATTTGGGCTCTGGGTTAAAATTAAGGTTTTGGGTCAAAATTAGGGTTTTTGGTACAAATAAGGGTTTAGGGTTTGAATTAGGGTTTTTGAGTTAAAGATGTGTTTTTGTGTCAAAAATTGTGTTAGAATTAGGGTTTTGGGTTAAAATTAGGGTTCTGTGTAAAAATTAGGGCTTAGGGTTAGAATTTGGGTTAGAATTAGGGTTTTGCTTTAAAATTAGGGTTTCGGGTCAAAAGTAGGGTTCTGTGTCAAAATTAGGGTTTTGGATTTAAAATAGGGTTTTGGGTCAAAATAGGGCTAGAATTAGGGTTTTGCGCCAAAATTAGGGCTTTGGGTTACAATTAGGGTTTTGGGTTTAAATTATGGTTTAGGATCAAAATTAGAGTTTAGGGTTTGAATTAGGGTTTTGAGTTAAAAATAGGATTTTTGGTCAAAAATAGGGTTAGAATTAAGATTTTGGGACCAAATTAGGGTTTTGGATTAAAATTAGGGTTTTGGGTTAAAATTATTGTTTCGTGTCAAAATTAGGGTTCTGGGTCAAATTTAGGGTCCAAATTAGGGTTTAGGGTTTGAATTAGGTGGAGTTTAAAATAGGGTTTTGGGTCAAAAATAAGGTTAGAATTAGGGTTTTGGGTTAAAATTAGTGTTTTGAGTTAAAATCAGGGTTTTGGGAAAAATAAGGGTTCTGGGTCAAATTTAGGGTTTTAGATCAAAATTAGGGTTTAGGGGTTGAATTAGGGTTTTGAGTTTAAAATAGGGTTTTGGGTCAAAAATAAGGTTAGAATTAGGGTTTGGGGTTAAAATTGGGGTATTAGTTCCAAATTAGGGTTTTGGCTCAAAATTAGAGTTTAGGGTTTGAAATAAGGTTTCGAGTTAAAAATAGGGGTTTGGGTTAAAAAATAGGGTTATAATTAGGGTTTGGGTTTAAAATTAGGGTTTCGAGAAAAATTAGGATTCTGGGTCAGATTTAGGGTTAGGGTCAAAATTAGGGTTTAGGGTTTGAAATAGGGTTGGGAGTTTAAAATAGGGTTTTGGGTCAAAAATAGGGTTAGAATTAGGGTTTTGGGTCAAAATTAGGGCTTTGGGTTACAATTAGGGTTTTGGGTTAAAATTAGGGTTTAGGATCAAAATTAGGGTTTAGGGTGTGAAATAGGGGTTTGAGTTAAAAATAGGATTTTGGGTCAAAAATAGGGTTAGAATTAGGGTTTTGGGTTAAAATTAGGATTTTGGTTCAAAATTAAGGTTTCGGGTCAAAATAAGGGTTCTGGGTTAAAATTAGGGTTTCGGGTTTGAATTAGGGTTAGAATTAGGCTTTTGGGTAAAATTGGGGTTTCAGGTCTAAATTAGGGTCCAAATTAGGGTTTAAGGTTTGAATTAGGTTGAGTTTACAATAGGGTTTTGGGACAAAAATTGGGTTAGAATTAGGGTTTTGGGTTAAAATTAGGGTTTTGAGTTAAAATTAGGGTTTTTGAAAAAAATAGGGTTCTGGGTCAAATTTACGGTTTAGGATTAAAATTAGGGTTTAGGGTTTGAATTAGGGTTTTGGTTTAAAATTAGGGTTTTGGGTCAAAATTAGGGTTCTGGGTGAGATTTAGGGTTTAGGGTCAAAATTAGGGTTTGAAATAGGGTTTTGTGTTAAAAATAGTGTTAGAATTAGGGTTTTGGTTCAAAATTATGGCATTGGGTTACCATTACGGTTTTGGGTCAAAATTAGGGCTTTGGTTTACAATTAGGGTTAGGGTTAAAATTAGTGTTTAGGATCAAAATTAGGGTTTAGGGTTTGAATTAGGGGTTTGAGTTTAAAATAGGGTTTTGGGTTAAAATTTAGGGTTTCGTGTCAAAATTAGGTTTCTGCGTCAAAATTAGGGTTTAGGGTTTGAATTAGGTTGAGTTTAAAATAAGGTTTTGGGTCAAAAATTGGGTTAAAATTACGGTTTTGAGTTAAAATTAGGGTTTTGGGAAAAATTAAGGTTCTGGGTCAAATTTAGGTATTGGGTCCAAAAATAGGGTTATGGGTCAGATTTAGGGTTTAGGATCAAAATTAGTGTTTGAAATAGGGTTTTGAGTTTAAAATAGGGTTTTGTGTCAAAAATAGTGGTATAATTAGCGTTTTGGGTCAAAATTAGGGTTTAGGGTTTGAATTAGGGAAAGAATTTGGCTTTTGGGTAAAAAATAGGGTTAGAATTAAGGTTTTGGCTGAAAATTAGGGGTTTGGGTTAAAATTAGGGTTTTGGGTTAAAATTAGGGTTTTGCGTTAACATTAGGGTTTTGGTTTAAAATTATGGTTTCTGGTCGAAATAAGGGTTCTGGGTCAAAATTAGGGTTTAGGGTTTGAATTTGGGTTAGAATTAGGGTTTCGGGTTAAATTAGGGTTCTGGGTCAAATTTAGGGTCCAAATTAGGGTTTAGGGTTTGAATTAGGTTTTGAGTTTAAAATAGGGTTTTGGGTCAAAATAGGGTTAGAATTATGGTCTTGGGTTAATTTTAGGGTTTTGAGTTAAAATTAGGGTTTTGGGAAAAATTTGGGTTCTGGGTCAAATTTAGGGTTTAGGATCAAAATTAGGGTTTAGGGTTTGAATTAGGGTTGAGTTTAAAATAGGGTTTTGGGTCAAAAATAGGTTTGAATTAGGGTGTGGGGTTAAAATTTTGGTATTGGGTCCAAATTAGGGTTTTGGCTCAAAATTAGAGTTTAGGGTTTGAATTAAGGTTGAGTTAAAAATAGGGTTTTGGTTTAAAATTAGGGTTTTGGGTCAAAATTAGGGTTCTGGTCGAAATAAGGGTTCTGGGTCAAAATAGGGTTTGGTAAAATAGGGAAAAGGGAGAATTAGGGTTGGGTAAAAAGGGTTGAGTAAAATTAGGGTTGAAAAAAAGTCAAATATTTAGATTAAAATTAGGGTTTAAGGTTTGAAATTGGGTTTTGAGTTTAAAACAGGGTTTTGGGTAAAAAATATGGTTAGAATTAGGGTTTAGGGTTTGAATTAGGGTTTTGAGTTAAAAATATGGTTTTGGGTCAAAATTGGGCTAGAATTAGGGTTTGGGTTAAAACTTGGGTTTTGGGTCCAAATTTGGGTTTTGGGTCAAAATTAGGGTTTAGGGTTTGAATTAAAGTTTTCAGTTAAAAATAGGGTATTGGGTCAAAGTTAGGGCTCTGGGTAAAAATTAGGGTTTTGGGTCAAAATTAGGGTTTTTGGTACAAATTAGGGTTTTGGGTTTGAATTAGGGTTTGAGTTAAGAATGGGTTTTTGGGTCAAAAATAGGGTTAGAATTAGGGTTTTGGGTTAAAATTAGGGTTCTGGGTCAAAATTAGGGCTTCGGGTTAGAATTTGGGTTAGAATTAGGGTTTTGGGTAAAATTAGGGTTTCGGGTCAAAATTAGGGTTTAGGGTTTGAAGTAGGGTTTTGGGTCAATAATAGGGTTAGAAATAGGGTTTAGGTTCATAATTAGGGCTTTGGGGTTACAATTAGGGTTTTGAGTTAAAAATATGATTTTGGGTCAAAAATAGGGTTAGAATTAAGGTTTTGGGTCAAAATTAGGGCTTTGGGTTAAAATTAGGGTTTTGGGTCAAAATTTGGGTTTGGGGTTAGAATTAGGGTTTCGGGTTAAATTAGGGTTCTGGGTCAAATTTAGGGTTTGAATTAGGGTTTCGGGTTTGAATTAGGTTTTGAGTTTAAAATAGGGTTTTGGGTCAAAAATATGGTTAGAATTAGGGTTTTGGGTTAAAATTAGGATTTTGAGTTAAAATTAGGGTTTTGGGAAAAATTAGGGTTCTGGGTCAAATTTAGGGTTTAGGGTTTGAATTAAGGTTTTGAGTTAACTATAGGGTTTTGGGTCAAAAATAAGGTTAGAATTAGGGGTTTGGGGTCAAAATTAGGGTTTTGGGTCAAAATTAGGGTTTTTGGTACAAATTAGGGTTTAGGGTTTGAATTAGGGTTTTGAGTTAAAAATAGGTTTTTGGGTCAAAAATAGGGTTTAGGGTTTGAATTAGGTTTTTAGTTTAAAATAGGGCTTTGGGTCAAAAATAGGGTTAGAATTAGGGTTAAAATTAGGGTTTCCGATTAAATTAGGGTTCTGGGTCAAATTTAGGGTCCAAATTAGGGTTTCGGGTTTTAATTAGGGTTTGAATTAGGGTTTTCGGTCAAAAATAGGGTTAGAATTAGGGTTTTGTGTCAAAATTAGGGCTCTCGGAAAAAAATTTGGGTTTTGGGTCAAAATTAGGGTTTTTGGTACAAAATAGGGTTTTGGGTTTGAATTAGGGTTTTGAGGTAATAATTGGTTTTGGGTCAAAAATAGGGTTAGAATTAGGGTTGTGGGTTAAAATTAGGGTTCTGGGTCAAATTTAGGGGTGAGGGATAGAATTTGGGTCAGAATTAGGGTTTGGTTTAAAATTAGGGTGTCGGGTTTGAAATAAGGTTTTGGGACATATTTAGGGTTAGGGTCAAAATTAGGGTTTAGGGTTTGAATTAGGGTTTTGGTTTAAAATTAGGGTTTTGGGTCAAAATTAGGGTTCTGGGTGAGATTTAGGGTTTAGGGTCAAAATTAGGGTTTGAAATAGGGTTTTGTGTTAAAAATAGTGTTAGAATTAGGGTTTTGGTTCAAAATTATGGCATTGGGTTACCATTACGGTTTTGGGTCAAAATTAGGGCTTTGGTTTACAATTAGGGTTAGGGTTAAAATTAGTGTTTAGGATCAAAATTAGGGTTTAGGGTTTGAATTAGGGGTTTGAGTTTAAAATAGGGTTTTGGGTTAAAATTTAGGGTTTCGTGTCAAAATTAGGTTTCTGGGTCAAAATTAGGGTTTAGGGTTTGAATTAGGTTGAATTTAAAATAAGGTTTTGGGTCAAAACTTGGGTTAAAATTACGGTTTTGAGTTAAAATTAGGGTTTTGGGAAAAATTAAGGTTCTGGGTCAAATTTAGGTATTGGGTCCAAAAATAGGGTTCTGGGTCAGATTTAGGGTTTAGGATCAAAATTAGTGTTTGAAATAAGGTTTTGAGTTTAAAATAGGGTTTTGTGTCAAAAATAGTGGTAGAATTAGCGTTTTGGGTCAAAATTAGGGTTTAGGGTTTGAATTAGGGTAAGAATTTGGCTTTTGGGTAAAAAATAGGGTTAGAATTAAGGTTTTGGCTGAAAATTAGGGGTTTGGGTTAAAATTAGGGTTTTGGGTTAAAATTAGGGTTTTGCGTTAACATTAGGGTTTTGGTTTAAAATTAGGGTTTCTGTTCGAAATAAGGGTTCTGGGTCAAAATTAGGGTTTAGGGTTTGAATTTGGGTTAGAATTAGGGTTTCGGGTTAAATTAGGGTTCTGGGTCAAATTTAGGGTCCAAATTAGGGTTTAGGGTTTGAATTAGGTTTTGAGTTTAAAATAGGGTTTTGGGTCAAAATAGGGTTAGAATTAGGGTTTTAGGTTAATTTTAGGGTTTTGAGTTAAAATTAGGATTTTGGGAAAAATTTGGGTTCTGGGTCAAATTTAGGGTTTAGGATCAAAATTAGGGTTTAGGGTTTGAATTAGGGTTGAGTTTAAAATAGGGTTTTGGGTCAAAAATAGGTTTGAATTAGGGTTTGGGGTTAAAATTTTGGTATTGGGTCCAAATTAGGGTTTTGGCTCAAAATTAGAGTTTAGGGTTTGAATTAAGGTTTTGAGTTAAAAATAGGGTTTTGGTTTAAAATTAGGGTTTTGGGTCAAAATTAGGGTTCTGGCCAGATTTAGGGTTTAAGGTTTGAAATTGGGTTTTGAGTTTAAAACAGGGTTTTGGGTAAAAAATATGGTTAGAATTAGGGTTTAGGGTTTGAATTAGGGTTTTGAGTTAAAAATATGGTTTTGGGTCAAAATAGGGCTAGAATTAGGGTTTGGGTTAAAACTTGGGTTTTGGGTCCAAATTTGGGTTTTGGGTCAAAATTAGGGTTTAGGGTTTGAATTAAAGTTTTCAGGTAAAAATAGGGTATTGGGTCAAAGTTAGGGCTCTGGGTAAAAATTAGGGTTTTGGGTCAAAATTAGGGTTTTTGGTACAAATTAGGGTTTTGGGTTTGAATTAGGGTTTGAGTTAAGAATGGGTTTTTGGGTCAAAAATAGGGTTAGAATTAGGGTTTTGGGTTAAAATTAGGGTTCTGGGTCAAAATTAGGGCTTCGGGTTAGAATTTGGGTTAGAATTAGGGTTTTGGGTAAAATTAGGGTTTCGGGTCAAAATTAGGGTTTAGGGTTTGAAGTAGGGTTTTGGGTCAATAATAGGGTTAGAAATAGGGTTTAGGTTCATAATTAGGGCTTTGGATTACAATTAGGGTTTTGAGTTAAAAATATGATTTTGGGTCAAAAATAGGGTTAGAATTAAGGTTTTGGGTCAAAATTAGGGCTTTGGGTTAAAATTAGGGTTTTGGGTCAAAATTTGGGTTTGGGGTTAGAATTAGGGTTTCGAGTTAAATTAGGGTTCTGGGTCAAATTTAGGGTTTGAATTAGGGTTTCGGGTTTGAATTAGGTTTTGAGTTTAAAATAGGGTTTTGGGTCAAAAATATGGTTAGAATTAGGGTTTTGGGTTAAAATTAGGATTTTGAGTTAAAATTAGGGTTTTGGGAAAAATTAGGGTTCTGGGTCAAATTTAGGGTTTAGGGTTTGAATTAAGGTTTTGAGTTAACTATAGGGTTTTGGGTCAAAAATAAGGTTAGAATTAGGGTTTTGGGGTCAAAATTAGGGTTTTGGGTCAAAATTAGGGTTTTGGGTCAAAATTAGGGTTTTTGGTACAAATTAGGGTTTAGGGTTTGAATTAGGGTTTTGAGTTAAAAATAGGTTTTTGGGTCAAAAATAGGGTTTAGGGTTTGAATTAGGTTTTGAGTTTAAAATAGGGCTTTGGGTCAAAAATAGGGTTAGAATTAGGGTTAAAATTAGGGTTAAAATTAGGGTTTCCGATTAAATTAGGGTTTTGGGTCAAATTTAGGGTCCAAATTAGGGTTTCGGGTTTTAATTAGGGTTTGAATTAGGTTGAGTTTAAAATAGGGTTTTGGGTTAAAAAATTGGGTTAGAATTAGGGTTTTGGGTTAAAATTAGGGTTTTGTGATAAATTAGGGATCTGGGTCAAATTTACGGTTTAGGGTTTGAATTATGGTTGAGTTAAAAATAGGGTTTTCGGTCAAAAATAGGGTTAGAATTAGGGTTTTGTGTCAAAATTAGGGCTCTCGGAAAAAAATTAGGGTTTTGGGTCAAAATTAGGGTTTTTGGTACAAAATAGGGTTTTGGGTTTGAATTAGGGTTTTGAGGTAATAATTGGTTTTGGGTCAAAAATAGGGTTAGAATTAGGGTTGTGGGTTAAAATTAGGGTTCTGGGTCAAATTTAGGGGTGAGGGATAGAATTTGGGTCAGAATTAGGGTTTGGTTTAAAATTAGGGTGTCGGGTTTGAAATAAGGTTTTGGGACATATTTAGGGTTAGGGTCAAAATTAGGGTTTAGGGTTTGAATTAGGGTTTTGGTTTAAAATTAGGGTTTTGGGTCAAAATAGGAAAATTAGGGTTCTGGGTGAGATTTAGGGTTTAGGGTCA
>JAUPTC010000012.1:11805976-11899457 GCA_030762895.1 Sophora flavescens
ACACTAAATTTGACCTGGAACCCTAACTTTGACACGATACCCCAATTTTCAAACAAAACCCAAGTTCTAACCCTATTTTGACTTAAACTTGTATTTTAAACTCAAAACCCTAATTCAAACCCTATACCCTAATTTTGATCCTAAACCTTAAATTTGACCCAGAACCCTAAATTTTCCCAAACCCCACTCTCAACCCAAAACCCTAATTCTAACCCTATTTTTGACCCAAAAGACTATTTAAAACTCAAACCTAATTCAAACCCTAAACCCTAAATTTGACCCAAACCCTAATTTTGACCCAAACCCTAATTTTACCCAAAAGTCTAATTCTAACCC
This sequence comes from Sophora flavescens, assembly GCA_030762895.1. Lineage (NCBI taxonomy): Eukaryota > Viridiplantae > Streptophyta > Magnoliopsida > Fabales > Fabaceae > Sophora > Sophora flavescens. Next base: position 11,806,313 of record JAUPTC010000012.1, read on the forward strand.
TAAACCCCTGATTTTGACCCCAAAACCCTAATTTTGACACAAAACCCAAAATTTTAAACCCCAAAACCCTAATTTTAACCCTATTTTTGACCCAAACCCTATTTTAAACTCAAAACCCTAATTCAAACCCTAAACCAAAATTTGGACCCAAAACCTAAATTCAAACCCTATTTTGAACTAAAACCTAAGTTTTGACACAAACCCTAATTCTAACCCTATTTTGACTCAAAAGACTATTTAAAACTCCAAACCTAATTCAAAACCCTAAACCCCAACTGACCCAAATCCTAATTTTGACTTGAACCCTAATTTTACCCAAAAGTCTAATTTAACCTAAACCCTGATTTTGACCCAAAACCCTAATTTTGACACAAAACCCAAAATGTTAACCAAAAACCCTAATTTTAACTCCTATTTTTGACCTAAAACCCTAAACCCTAATTTTGACCTGAACAATTTTGAGTCAAAGCCCACCTTGGACCCAATACCCAAATTCTAACACCAAACCCTTAATTCTAACCTTTATTTTTTACTCAAAACCATATTTCAAACTTAACACCTAATTCAAACCCAAAACCCCAATTTGACCCAACCCCTAATTTTGACCAAACCCCTAATTTTACCCAAATGTCTAATTCTAACCCTAATTCAAACCATAACACCTTTTGACCCAAAACCCTAATTTTGACCCAAAATCTAATTTTTAATCCAAAACCTTATTTTAACCCTATTTTTGACCCAAAACCTATTTTAAACTCAAAACCCTAATTCAAACCCTAAACACAAATTTTGACCCAAACCCAAATTTTACCCTATTTGACCAAAACCCTATTTTTAATTCAAACCCTAATTCAAACCCTAATTTTGACCCTAAACCCAAAATTTGACCCGAGAAACCTAATTTTGACCCGTGAATCCTTGTTTTAACGCTAAACCCATAATTCTAACCTTATTTTGACCCAAAAGCGTATTTTAAACTCAAAACACTAAATCGACCTGTAACCCTAACTTGACACGATACCCTAATTTTCAAACAAAACCCAAATTCTAACCCTATTTTGACCCAAACCGTATTTTTAAACTCAAAACCCTAATTCAAAATCCTATACCCTAATTTTGATCCTAAACCTTAAATTTGACCTGAACCCTAAATTTTCCCAAAACCCTAATTTAACCTAAAACCCTAATTCTAACCCTATTTTGACCTAAAAGACTATTTAAAACTCAAAACCTAATTCAACCCTAAACCCTAAATTTGACCCAAATCCATAATTTTGACCCGAACCCCACTCTACCCAAAAGTCTAATTCTAACCCTAAACCCCGATTTTGACCTAAAACCCTAATTTTGACCCAAAACCCAAAATTTTAACCCAAAACCCTAATTTTAACCCTATTTTTGACCCAAAACCCTATTTTAAACTCAAAACCCTAATTCAAACCCTAAACCCAAATTTGGACCCAAAACCTAAATTCAAACCCTATTTTGAACCAAAACCCTATTTTTAATTCAAACCCCTAATTCAAAACCTAACTTTGACCATAAACCCAAAATTTGACCCAAAAACCTAATGTTGACTCGAAACCTAATTTTAACCCAAAACCGTAATTCTAACATTATTTTTACCAAAAACCTTATTTTAACTCAAAACCTTAATTCAACCCTAAACCCTATGTTTGACAAAAAATCCTAATTTTAACCCTAAGCCCCAATTTTGACCTAAACCCTAATTCAAACCCTAAACCCCAATTCTGACCCAAAACCCTAATTTTACCCAAAACCCTAATTCTAAACCAAATTCTAACCCTAAGCCCTAATTTTGACCTGAACCCTAATTTTAACTCCAACCCAATTTTTGACCCAAAACCTATTTTTAACTCAAAACCCTAATTCAAACCCTGAACCCTAATTTGTACCAAAACCGTAATTTTCACCCAAAACCCTAATTTTGACCAAAACCCCTAATTCTAACCATATATTTTTGACCCAAAACCCTATTTTTAACTCAAAACCTTAATTCAAACACTAAACCCCAATTTGACCTAAAACCCAAATTTGGGCTCAAACCCAAGTTTTGAACCAAAACCCTAATTCTAACCCTATTTTTAGCTCAAAACCCTAATTCAAACTCCTAAACCTAATTTTGACTCCTAAACCCAAAGTTTGACCAAAAAACCTAATTTTGACCTGAACCCCAATTTTTAATGCAAAACCTTAATTCTAACCCTATTTTTAACCCAAAACCGTAATTATTATCTATTATTGACTCAAAACCCTATTTTAAACTCAAAACCTTAATTCAAACCCTAAACCCTATGTTTGACCAAAAACCCTATTTTTAACCCTAACCCCTAATTCTAACCCTATTTCCAACCCTAAACCCTAATTTTGACCCGAAACCCTAATTTCACCCAAAACCCTAATTCTAACCCAAATTCTAACCCTAAGCCCTAATTTTGACTCTAACCCTAATTTTAACCCAAAACCCTAATTTAACCCCTATTTTTTTTACCAAAACCTATTTTTAACTCAAAGCCTAATTCAACCCCTAAACCCTCGTTTGTACCAAAAAACCCTAATTTTGATGCAAAACCCTATTTTTGACCAAAAACCCTAATTCTAACCATATTTTTGACCCAAACCCTATTTTTAACTTAAACCTTAATTCAAACCCTAAACCCTAATTCTAGCCCTATTTTTAAACTCAAAATCCTAATTCAAACCCTAAACCCTAATTTTGACTTCTAAACCCAAAATTTGACCAAAAACCTAACTTTGATCCCTAACCCTAATTTTAATGCAAAACCCTAATTCTAACCCTATTTTTGACTCCAATACCCTATTTTCAACTCAAAACCCTATTTCAAACCCCGAACCTTAAACACCTTAACCCAAATTTTGACCAAACCCTAATTTTAAACCAAAACCCTAATTTTAACCTTATTTTTGAATCAAAACCCTTTTTTAATCGAAAACCTTAATTCAAACCCTAAACTCTAATTTTAACCCAAACCCAAATTTGGACCCAAAACCCAAGTTTTGATACAAAACCCTAATTCTAACCCCTATTTTGACCCAACCCTATTTTAAACACAAAACCATAATTCCAACCCTAAACCCTAATTTTGATCCCAAACCTCAAATTTGACCCAAACCCTAATTTTTCCTCAAACCCTAATTTTAACCCAAAACCCCATTCTAACTCCTATTTTTGACCCAAAACACCATTTTAAACTCCAAACCTAATTCAAACCCTAAACCCTAAATTTTACCTAGAACCCTAATTTTGACCAAACCCTAATTTAACCCAAAAGTCTAATTCTAACCCTAATTCAAACCCTAAACCCTAATTTTGACCCTAACACTAATTTTGAGCCGAAGCCTAAATTTTAACCTAAAACCCTAATTTTAACCCTATTTTGACCCAAAACCCTATTTTAAACCCAAAACCCTAATTTTGATCCTAAACACTAATTTTAACCCAAAACCCTAATTGTAACCCAAAGCCCTAATTTTGACCCAAAACCCTAATTCTAACCCAATTTTTGACCAAAAACCCTATTTTAAACTCAAAACCCTATTTCAAACCTTCAACCCAGATTTTGACCCTAAACCCTAAATCGACCCTAACCCTTCTTTTGACCCAAAACGCTATTTGTAAACCAAAACCCTAATTATAACCCTATTTTTGACCCAAAACCCTATTTGTGACTAAACCTTAATTCAAACCCAAAACACTAATTTTGAGCCAAAACCATAATTTGGACCCAATACCCAAATTCTAACCCCAAACCCTAATTCTAACCTTATTTTTGACCCAAAACCCTAATTTAAACCTAAAACCTAATACAAACCCACAACCCAAAATTTGACACAAACCCTAATTTTGACCCAAACCCTAATTTTACCCAAAAGTATACATCTAACCCTAATTCAAACCATAAACCCGTATTTTGACCCACAACCCTAATTTTGACGCAAAAACCTTAATTTTAACCCAAAACCCTAATTTTAACCCTATTTTTGACCCAAAACCCTATTTGAAACTCGAAAACCCTAATTCAAACCCTAAACCCTAATTTTGACCCAAAACCCAAATTCTTACCCTATTTTGACCCAAAACCCTATTTTTAATTCAAAACCCTAATTCAAACCCTAATTTTGACCCTAAACCCAAAATTTGGCCCAAAAACCTAATTTAAACCCTATTTTGACCAAAAACCCTATTTTAAACCCAAAACCCAAAACCCTAATTTTGATCCTAAACACTAATTTTAACCCAAACCCTAATTGTAATCCAAAGCCCTAATTTTGACCCAAAACCCTAATTCTAAACCAAATTTTGACCAAAAACCCTATTTTAAACTCAAAACCCTATTTCAAACCTTCAACCCAGATTTTGACCCTAAACCCTAAATCTGACCCGGAACCCTTAATTTGACCCAAAACCCTATTTGTGACTAAACCTTAATTCAAACCCAAAACACTAATTTTGAGCCAAAACCCTAATTTGGACCCAATACCCAAATTCTAACCCCAAACCCTAATTCTAACCTTATTTTTGACCCAAAACCCTAATTTAAACCCAAAACCTAATACAAACCCAAAACCCTAAATTTGACCCAAACCCCTAATTTTGACCCGAAACCCTAATTTTACCCAAAAGTCTAATTCTAACCCTAATTCAAACCATAAACCCTGATTTTGACCCAAAACCCTGATTTTGACCCAAAACCCTAAATTTTAACCCAAAACCCTAATTTTAACCCTATTTTGACCCAAACCCCTATTTTAAACTCAAAAACCCTAATACAAACCCTAAACCCAAATTTTGACCCAAAACCCAAATTCTTACCCTATTTTGACCCAAAACCCTATTTTTAATTCAAAACCCTAATTCAAACCCTAATTTTGACCCTAAACCCAAAATTTGACCCAGAAACCTAATTTTGACCCGTAATCCTTGTTTTAAACCAAACCCCTAATTCTAACCCTATTTTGACCCAAAACCCTATTTTAAACCTAAAACACTAAATCTGACCCAGAACCCTAACTTTGACACGATACCCTAATTTTCAAACAAAACCCAAATTCTAACCCTATTTTGACCGAAAACTGTATTTTAAACTCAAAACCCTAATTCAAACCCTATACCCTAATTTTGATCCTAAACCTTAAATTTGACCCAGAACCCTAAATTTTCCCAAAACCCTAATTTTAACCCAAAACCCTAATTCTAACCCTATTTTTGACCCAAAAGACTATTTAAAACTCCAAACCTAATTCAAACCCTAAACCCTAAATTTGACCCAAATCCCTAATTTTGACCCGAAACCCTAATTTTACCCAAAAGTATAATTCTAACACTAAACCCTGATTTTGACCCAAAACCCTAATTTTGACACAAAACCCAAAATTTTAACCCAATTTTAACCCTATTTTTGACCCAAAACCCTATTTTAAACTCAAAACCCTAATTCAAACCCTAATCCCTAATTTGGACGGATAACCTACATACAAACCATATTTTGAAACAAATACCTTTTTTTAATTCAAAACCCTAATTCAAAACCTAACTTTGACCATAAACCCAAAATTTGACCCAAAAACCTAATGTTGACTCGAAACCCTAATTTTAACCCAAAACCGTAATTCTAACATTATTTTTTACCAAAAACCCTATTTTTAACTCAAAACCTTAATTCAAACCCTAAACCCTATGTTTGACAAAAAATCCTAATTTTAACCCTAAGCCCTAATTTTGACCTAAAACCCTAATTCAAACCCTAAACCCTAATTTTCACCCGAAACCCTAATTTTTCCCAAAACCCTAATTCTAAACCTAATTTTAACCCTAAGCCCTAATTTTGACCTAAAACCCTAATTCAAACCCTAAACCCTAATTTTTGACCCAAAAACCTATTTTTAACTCAAAATCCTAATTCAAACCCTGAACCCTAATTTGTACCCAAAACCGTAATTTTCACCCAAAACCCTAATTTTGACCAAAAACCCTAATTGTAACCATATTTTTGTCCCAAAACCCTATTTTTAACTAAAAACCTTAATTCAAACCCTAAACCCTAATTTTGACCCAAAACCCAAATTTGGGCCCAAAACCCAAGTTTTGAACCAAAACCCTAATTCTAACCCTATTTTTAACTCAAAACCCTAATTCAAACCGTAAAAGGAAATTTTGACCGTAAACCCAAAATTTGACCGAAAAACCTAATTTTGACCCGTAACCCTAATTTTAATGCAAAACCCTAATTCTAACCCTATTTTTAACCCAAAACCGTAATTATTATCTTATTATTGACCCAAAACCCTATTTTTAACTCAACCTTAATTCAAACCCTAAACCCTATGTTTGACCAAAAACCCTAATTTTAACCCTAAGCCCTAATTCTAACCCTATTTCCAACCTTAAACCCTAATTTTGACCCGAAACCCTAATTTCACCCAAAACCCAAATTCTAACCCAAATTCTAACCCTAAGCCCTAATTTTGACCCAGAACCCTAATTTTAACCCAAAACCCAATTCTAACCCTATTTTTTTTACCCAAAAACCTATTTTTAACTCAAAAGCCTAATTCAAACCCTAAACCCTAATTTGTACCAAAAAACCCTAATTTTGACGCAAAACCCTATTTTTGACCAAAAACCCTAATTCTAACCATATTTTTGACCCAAAACCCTATTTTTAACTTAAAACCTTAATTCAAACCCTAAACCGTAATTCTAGACCTATTTTAAACTCAAAACCCTAATTCAAACTCTAAACCCTAATTTTGACCCTAAACCCAAAATTTGACACAAAAACCTAACTTTGATCCCTAACCCTAATTTTAATGCAAAACCCTAATTCTAACCCTATTTTTGACCCAAAACCCTATTTTCAACTCGAAACCCTATTTCAAACCTTAAATCTGAATCAGAACCCAAATTTTGACCCGAAACCCTAATTTTAAACCAAAACCCTAATTCTAACCTTATTTTTGACTTAAAACCCTTTTTTTAACTGAAAACTTAATTCAAACCCTAAACTCTAATTTTGACCCAAAACCCTAATTTAGACCCAAAACCCAAGTCTTGACACAAAACCCTAATTCTAACCCTATTTTGACTCAAAACCCTATTTTAAACTCAAAACCATAATTCAAACCCTAAACCCTAATTTTGATCCTAAACCTTAAATTTGACCCAGAACCTTAATTTTTCCCCAAACCCTAATTTTAACCCAAAACCCTCATTCTAACCCTATTTTTGACCCAAAACACCATTTTAAACTCCAAACCTAATTCAAACCCTAAACCCTAAATTTTACCTAGAACCCTAATTTTGACCCGAAACCCTAATTTAACCCAAAAGTCTAATTCTAACCCTAATTCAAACCCTAAACCCTAATTTTAACCCTATTTTGACCCAAAACCCTATTTTAAACCCAAAACCCTAATTTTGATCCTAAACACTAATTTTAACCCAAAACCCTAATTGTAACCCAAAGCCCTAATTTTGACCCAAAACCCTAATTCTAACCCAATTTTTGACCAAAAACCCTATTTAAAACTCAAAACCCTATTTCAAACCTTCAACCCAGATTTTGACCCTAAACCCTAAATCTGACCCGGAACCCTTATTTTGACCCAAAACCCTATTTTTAAACCAAAACCCTAATTATAACCCTATTTTTGACCCAAAACCCTATTTGTGACTCAACCTTAATTCAAACCCAAAACACTAATTTTGAGCCAAAAACCTAATTTGGACCCAATACCCAAATTCTAACCCCAAACCCTAATTCTAACCTTATTTTTTACTCAAAACCATATTTTAAACCCAACACCTAATTCAAACCCAAAACCCTAAATTTGACCCAAACCCCTAATTTTGACCCGAAACCCTAATTTTACCCAAATGTCTAATTCTAACCCTAATTCAAACCATAAACACTGTTTTTGACCCAAAACCCTAATTTTGACCCAAAACCCTAAATTTTAATCCAAAACCCTAATTTTAACCCTATTTTTGACCCAAAACCCTATTTTAAACTCAAAAACCCTAATTCAAACCCTAAACCCAAATTTTGACCCAAAACCCAAATTCTTACCCTATTTTGACCCAAAACCCTATTTTGAATTCAAAACCCTAATTCAAACCCTAATTTTGACCCTAAACCCAAAATTTGACCCAGAAACCTAATTTTGACCCGTAATCCTTCTTTTAACGCAAACCCGTAATTCTAACCCTATTTTGACCCAAAACCCTATTTTAAACTCAAAACACTAAATCTGACTCAGAACCCTAACTTTGACACGATACCCTAATTTTCAAACAAAACCCAAATTCTAACCCTATTTTGACCCAAAACCGTATTTTAAACTCAAAACCCTAATTCAAACCCTATACCCTAATTTTGATCCTAAACCTTAAATTTGACCCAGAACCCTAAATTTTCCCAAAACCCTAATTTTAACCCAAAACCCTAATTCTAACCCTATTTTTGACCTAAAAGACTATTTAAAACTCAAAACCTAATTCAAACCCTAAACCCTAAATTTGACCCAAATCCATAATTTTGACCCGAAACCCTAATTTTACCCAAAAGTCTAATTCTAACCCTAAACCCTGATTTTGACCCAAAACCCTAATTTTGACCCAAAACCCAAAATTTTAACCCAAAACCCTAATTTTAACCCTATTTTTGACCCAAAACCCTATTTTAAACTCAAAACCCTTATTCAAACCCTAAACCCAAATTTGGACCCAAAACCTAAATTCAAACCCTATTTTGAACCAAAACCCTATTTTTAATTCATAACCCTAATTCAAACCCTAACTTTGACCATAAACCCAAAATTTGACCCAAAAACCTAATGTTGACTCGAAACCCTAATTTTAACCCAAAACCGTAATTCTAACATTATTTTTTTCCAAAACCCTAATTTTAACTCAAACCTTAATTCGAACCCTAAACCCTATGTTTGACAAAAATCCTAATTTTAACCCTAAGCCCTAATTTTGACCTAAAACCCTAATTCAAACCCTAAACCCCAATTTTGACCCAAAACCCTAATTTTACCCAAAACCCTAATTCTAAACCAAATTCTAACCCTAAGCCCTAATTTTGACCCAGACCCTAATTTTAACCCAACCCAATTTTTGACCGAAAAACCTATTTTTAACTCAAAACCCTAATTCAAACCCAGAACCCTAATTTGTTCCCAAAACCGTAATTTTCACCCAAAACCCTAATTTTGACCAAAAACCCTAATTCTAACCATATTTTTGACCCAAAACCCTATTTTTAACTCAAAACCTTAATTCAAACCCTAAACCCTAATTTTGACCCAAAACCCAAATTTGTGCCCAAAACCCAAGTTTTGAACCAAAACACTAATTCTAACCCTATTTTTAACTCAAAACCCTAATTCAAACCCTAAACCCCAATTTTGACCCTAAACCCAAAATTTGACCGAAAAACCTAATTTTGACCGTAACCCTAATTTTAATGCAAAACCTTAATTCTAACCCTATTTTTAACCCAAAACCGTAATTATTATCTTATTATTGACTCAAAACACTATTTTTAACTCAAAACCTTAATTCAAACCCTAAACCCTATGTTTGACCAAAAACCCTAATTTTAACTCCTAACCCCTAATTCTAACCCTATTTCCAACCCTAAACCCTAATTTTGACCAAACCCTAATTTCACCCAAAACCCTAATTCTAACCCTAATTCAAACCCTAAACCCTAAATTTGACCCAGAACCCTAATTTTAACCCAAAACCCTAATTCTTACCCTATTTTTTTACCCAAAACCTAATTTTTAACACAAAACCCTATTTCAAACCCTAAACCCTAGTTTGTACCAAANAACCCTAATTTTGAGGCAAANCCCTATTTTTGACCAAAAACCCTAATTCTAACCATATTTTTGACCCAAACCCTATTTTTAACTTAAAACCTTAATTCAAACCCTAAACCCTAATTCTAGCCCTATTTTAAACTCAAAACCCTAATTCAAACCCTAAACCCTAATTTTGACTCTAAACCCAAAATTTGACCAAAAAACCTAACTTTGATCCCTAACCCTAATTTTAATGCAAAACCCTAATTCTAACCCTATTTTTGACCCAATACCCTATTTCAAACCCTGAACCTTAAATCTGACCCAGAACCCAAATTTTGACCCGAAACCCTAATTTTAAACCAAAACCCTAATTTTAACCTTATTTTTGAATCAAAACCCTTTTTTTAACTGAAAACCTTAATTCAAACCCTAAACTCTAATTTTAACCCAAAACCAAAATTTGGACCCAAAACCCAAGTTTTGATACAAAACCCTAATTCTAACCCTATTTTGACTCAAAACCCTATTTTAAACACAAAAGCATAATTCCAACCCTAAACCCTAATTTTGATCCTAAACCTCAAATTTGACCCAGAACCCTAATTTTTCCCCAAACCCTAATTTTAACCCAAAACCCTCATTCTAACCCTATTTTTGACCCAAAACACCATTTTAAACTCCAAACCTAATTCAAACCCTAAACCCTAAATTTAACCTAGAACCCTAATTTTGACCCGAAACCCTAATTTAACCCAAAAGTCTAATTCTAACCCTAATTCAAACCCTAAACCCTAATTTTGACCCAGAACACTAATTTTGACCCGAAAGCCTAAATTATAACCTAAAACCCTAATTTTAACCCTATTTTGACCCAAAACCCTATTTTAAACAAATAACCCTAAACCCTAATTTTGATCCTAAACACTAATTTTAACCCAAAACCCTAATTGTAACCCAAAACCCTAATTTTAACCCAAAACCCTAATTCTAACCCAATTTTTGACCAAAAACCCTATTTTAAACTCAAAACCCTATTTCAAACCTTCAACCCAGATTTTGTCCCTAAACCCTAAATCTGACCCGGAACCCTTATTTTGACCCAAAACCCTATTTTTAAACAAAAACCCTAATTATAACCCTATTTTTGACCCAAAACCCTATTTGTGACTCAACCATAATTCAAACCCAAAACACTAATTTTGAGCCAAAACCATAATTTGGACCCAATACCCAAATTCTAACCCCAAACCCTAATTCTAACCTTATTTTTGACCCCAAACCCTAAATTTGACCCAAACCCCTAATTTTGACCCGAAACCCTAATTTTACCCAAAAGTCTAATTCTAACCCTAATTCAAACCAGAAACCCTGATTTTGACCCAAAACCCTAATTTTGACCCCAAACCCTAAATTTTAACCCAAAACCCTAATTTTAACCCTATTTTTGACCCAAAACCCTGTTTTAAACTCAAAACCCTGATTCAAACCCTAAACCCAAATTTTGACCCAAAACCCAAATTCTAACCCTATTTTGACCCAAAACCCTATTTTTAATTCAAAACCATAATTCAAACCCTAATTTTGACCCTAAACCCAAAATTTGACCCAAGAACCTAATTTTGACCGTTAATCCTTGTTTTAACGCAAACCCCTAATTCTAACCCTATTTTGACCCAAAACCCTATTTTAAACTCAAAACACTAAATATGATCCAGAACCCTAACTTTGACACGAAACCCTAATTTTAAACCAAAACCAAAATTCTAACCCTATTTTGACCCAAAACCCTATTTTAAACTCAAAACCCTAATTCAAACCCTAGACCCTAATTTTGATCCTAAACCTTAAATTTGACCCAGAACCCTAATTCTAACCCTATTTTTGACCCAAAACACTATTTAAAACTCAAAACCCAATTCAAACCCTAAACCCTAAATTTGACCCAAAACCCTAATTTTGACCCAAAACCCTAATTTTACCCAAAAGTCTAATTCTAACCCTAAAACCTGATTTGGACCCAAAACCTAAACCCTATTTTTAATTCAAAACCCTAATTCAAAACCTAACTTTGACCATAAACCCAAAATTTGACCCAAAAACCTAATGTTGACTCGAAACCCTAATTTTAACCCAAAACCGTAATTCTAACATTATTTTTTACCAAAAACCCTATTTTTAACTCAAAACCTTAATTCAAACCCTAAACCCTATGTTTGACAAAAAACCCTAATTTTAACCCTAAGCCCTAATTTTGACCTAAAACCCTAATTCAAACCCTAAACCCTAATTTTGACCCGAAACCCTAATTTTACCCAAAACCCTAATTCTAAACCAAATTCTAACCCTAAGCCCTAATTTTGACCCAGAACCCTAATTTTAACCCAAACCCAATTTTTGACCCAAAAACCTATTTTTAACTCAAAACCCTAATTCAAACCCTGAACCCTAATTTGTACCCAAAACCGTAATTTTCACCCAAAACCCTAATTTTGACCAAAAACCCTAATTCTAACCATATTTTTGACCCAAAACCCTATTTTTAAGTCAAAACCTTAATTCAAACCCTAAACCCTAATTTTGACCCAAAACCTAATTTGGGCCCAAAACCCAAGTTTTGAACCAAAACCCTAATTCAAACCCTATTTTTAACTCAAAACCCTAATTCAAACCCTAAACCCTAATTTTGACCCTAAAGCCAAAATTTGATCGAAAAACCTAATTTTGACCCGTAACCCTAATTTTAATGCAAAACCCTAATTCTAACCCTAGTTTTAACCCAAAACCGTAATTATTATCTTATTATTGACCCAAAACCCTATTTTTAACTCAACCTTAATTCAAACCCTAAACCCTATGTTTGACCAAAAACCCTAATTTTAACCCTAAGCCCTAATTCTAATCCTATTTCCAACCCTAAACCCTAATTTTGACCCGAAACCCTAATTTCACCCAAAACCCTAATTCTAACCAAAATTCTAACCCTAAGCCCTAATTTTGACCCAGAACCCTAATTTTAACCCAAAACCCTAATTCTAACCCTATTTTTTTTCCAAAAATCTATTTTTAACTCAAAAGCCTAATTCAAACCCTAAACCCTAGTTTGTACCAAAAAACCCTAATTTTGACGCAAATCCCTATTTTTGACCAAAAACCCTAATTCTAACCATATTTTTGACCCAAACCCTATTTTTTACTTAAAACCTTAATTGAAACCCTAAACCCTAATTCTAGCCCTATTTTAAAGTCAAAACCCTAATTCAAACCCTAAACCCTAATTTTGACTCTAAACCCAAAATTTGACCAAAAAACCTAACTTTGATCCCAAACCCTAATTTTAATGCAAAACCCTAATTCTAACCCTATTTTTGACCCAAAACCCTATTTTCAACTCAAAACCCTATTTCAAACCCTAAACCTTAAATCTGACCGAGAACCCAAATTTTGACCCGAAACCCTAATTTTAAACCAAAACCCTAATTTTAACCTTATTTTTGAATCAAAGCCCTTTTTTTAACTGAAAACCTTAATTCAAACCCTAAACTCTAATTTTGACCCAAAACCCAAATTTGGACCCAAAACCCAAGTTTTGATACAAAACCCTAATTCTAACCCTATTTTGACTCAAAACCCTATTTTAAACTCAAAACCATAATTCAAACCCTAAACCCAAATTTTGATCCTAAACCTTAAATTTGACCCATAACTCTAATTTTTCCCCAAACCCTAATTTTAACCCAAAACCCTCATTCTAACCATATTTTTGACCCAAAACACCATTTTAACCTCCAAACCTAATTTAAACCCTAAACACTAAATTTTACCAAGAACCCCAATTTTGACCCGAAACCCTAATTTAACCCAAAAGTCTAATTCTAACCCTAATTCAAACCCTAAACCCTAATTTTGACCCAGAACACTAATTTTGACCCGAAAGCCTAAATTTTAACCTAAAACCCTAATTTTAACCCTATTTTGACCCAAAACCCTATTTTAAACCCAAAACCCTAAACCCTAATTTTGATCCTAAACACTAATTTTAACCCAAAACCCTATTTGTAACCCAAAACCCTAATTTTAACCCAAAACCCAAATTCTAACCCAATTTTTGACCAAAAACCCTATTTTAAACTCAAAACCCTATTTCAAACCTTCAACCCAGATTTTGTCCCTAAACCCTAAATCTGACCCGGAACCCTTATTTTGACCCAAAACCCTATTTTTAAACAAAAACCCTAATTATAACCCTATTTTTGACCCAAAACCCTATTTGTGACTCAACCTTAATTCAAACCCAAAACACTAATTTTGAGCCAAAACCCTAATTTGGACCCAATACCCAAATTCTAACCCCAAACCCTAATTCTAACCTTATTTTTGACACAACCCTAATTTAAACCCCAAACCCTAAATTTGACCCAAACCCCTAATTTTGACCCGAAACCCTAATTTTACCCAAAAGTCTAATTCTAACCCTAATTCAAACCATAAACCCTGATTTTGACCCCAAACCCTAATTTTGACCCCAAACCCTAAATTTTAACCCAAAACCCTAATTTTAACCCTAATTTTGACCCAAAACCCTATTTTAAACTCAAAACCCCTAATTCAAACCCTAAACCCAAATTTTGACCCAAAACCCAAATTCTAACCCTATTTTGACCCAAAACCCTATTTTTAATTCAAAACCATAATTCAAACCCTAATTTTGACCCTAAACCCAAAATTTGACCCAAGAACCTAATTTTGACCCGTAATCATTGTTTTAACGCAAACCCCTAACTCCAACCCTATTTTGACCCAAAACCCTATTTTAAACTCAAAACACTAAATCTGATCCAGAACCCTAACTTTGACACGAAACCCTAATTTTAAACCAAAACCAAAATTCTAACCCTATTTTGACCCAAAACCCTATTTTAAACTCAAAACCCTAATTCAAACCCTAGACCCTAATTTTGATCCTAAACCTTAAATTTGACCCAGAACCCTAATTCTAACCCTATTTTTGACCCATAACACTATTTAAAACTCAAAACCCAATTCAAACCCTAAACCCTAAATTTGACCCAAAACCCTAATTTTACCCAAAAGTCTAATTCTAACCCTAAACCCTGATTTTGACCCAAAACCCTAATTTTGACCCGAAACCCAAAATTTTAACCCAAAACCCTAATTTTAACCCTATTTTTGTCCCAAACCCCTATTTTAAACTCAAAACCCTAATTCAAACCCTAAACCCAAATTTGGACCCAAAACCTAAACCCTATTTTTAATTCAAAACCCTAATTCAAACCCTAACTTTGACCATAAACCCAAAATTTGACCCAAAAACCTAATGTTGACTCGAAACCCTAATTTTAACCCAAAACCGTAATTCTAACATTATTTTTTACCAAAAACCCTATTTTTAACTCAAAACCTTAATTCAAACCCTAAACCCTATGTTTGACAAAAAACCCTAATTTTAACCCTAAGCCCTAATTTTGACCTAAAACCCTAATTCAAACCCTAAACCCTAATTTTGACCCAAAACCCTAATTTTACCCAAAACCCTAATTCTAAACCAAATTCTAACCCTAAGCCCTAATTTTGACCCAGAACCCTAATTTTAACCCAACCCAATTTTTGACCCAAAACCCTAATTTTGACCAAAAACCCTAATTCTAACCATATTTTTGACCCAAAACCCTATTTTTAACTCAAAACCTTAATTCAAACACTAAACCCTAATTTTGACCCAAAACCCAATTTGGGCCCAAAACCCAAGTTTTGAACCAAAACCCTAATTCTAACTCTATTTTTAACTCAAAACCCTAATTCAAACCCTAAACCCTAATTTTGACCCTAAACCCAAAATTTGACCGAAAAACCTAATTTTGACCCGTAACCCTAATTTTAATGCAAAACCCTAATTCTAACCCTAATTTTAACCCAAAACCGTAACTATTATCTTATTATTGTCCCAAAACCCTATTTTTAACTCAAAACCTTAATTCAAACCCTAAACCCTATGTTTGACCAAAAATCCTAATTTTAACCCTAAGCCCTAATTCTAACCCTATTTCCGACCCTAAACCCTAATTTTGACACGAAACCCTAATTTCACCCAAAACCCAAATTCTAACCGTAAGCCCTAATTTTGACCCAGAACCCTAATTTTAACCCAAAACCCTAATTTTAACCCAAAACCCTAATTCTTACCCTATTTTTTTACCCAAAAATCTATTTTTAACTCAAAAGCCTAATTCAAACCCTAAACCCTAGTTTGTACCAAAAAACCCTAATTTTGACGCAAAACCCTATTTTGACCAAAAACCCTAATTCTAACCATATTTTTGACCCAAAAGCCTATTTTTAACTTAAAACCTTAATTCAAACCCTAAACCCTAATTCTAGCCCTATTTTAAAATCAAGACCCTAATTCAAACCCTAAACCCTAATTTTGACTCTAAACCCAAAATTTGACCCAAACACCTAACTTTGATCCCTAACCCTAATTTTAAGGCAAAACCCTAATTCTAACCCTATTTTTTACCCAAAACCCTATTTTCAACTCAAAACCCTATTTCAAACCCTAAACCTTAAATCTGACCCAGAACCCAAATTTTGACCCGAAACCCTAATTTTAAACCAAAACCCTAATTCTAACCTTATTTTTTAATCAAAACCCTTTTTTTAACTGAAAACCTTAATTCAAACCCTAAACCCTAATTTGGACCCAAAACCCAAGTTTTAACACAAAACCCTAATTCTAACCCTATTTTGACTCAAAACCCTATTTTAAACTCAAAACCATAATTCAAACCCTAAACCCTAATTTTGATCCTAAACCTTAAATTTGACCCAGAACCCTAATTTTTCCCCAAACCCTAATTTTAACCCAAAACCCTGATTCTAACCCTATTTTTGACCCAAAACACCATTTTAAACTCCAAACCTAATTCAAACCCTAAACCCTAAATTTTACCTAGAACCCTAATTTTGACCCGAAACCCTAATTTAACCCAAAAGTCTAATTCTAACCCGAATTCAAACCCTAAACCCTAATTTTGACCCGAAAGCCTAAATTTTAACCTAAAACCCTAATTTTAACCCTATTCCCATAACCCTATTTTAAACCCAAAACCCTAAACCCTAATTTTGATCCTAAACACTAATTTTAACCCAAAACCCTAATTGTAACCCAAAGCCCTAATTTCAACCCAAAACCCTAATTCTAACCCAATTTTTGACCAAAAATCCTATTTTAAAATCAAAACCCTATTTCAAACCTTCAACCCAGATTTTGAACCTAAACCCTAAATCTGACCCGGAACCCTTATTTTGACCCAAAACCCTATTTTTAAACCAAACCCCTAATTATAACCCTATTTTTGACCCAAAACCCTATTTGTGACTCAACCATAATTCAAACCCAAAACGCTAATTTTGAGCCAAAACCCTAATTTGGACCCAATACCCAAATTCTAACCCCAAACCCTAATTCTAACCTTATTTTTGACCCAAAAGCCTATTTTAAACCCAAAACCTAATTCAAACCCAAAACCCTAAATTTGACCCAAACCCCTAATTTTGACCCGAAACCCTAATTATACCCAAAAGTCTAATTCTAACCCTAATTCAAACCATAAACCCCGATTTTGACCCAAAACCCTAATTTTGACCCAAACCCCTAAATTTTAACCCAAAACCCTAATTTTAACCCTATTTTTGACCCAAAACCCTATTTTAAACTCAAAACCCCTAATTCAAACCCTAAACCCAAATTTTGACCCAAAACCCAAATTCTAACCCTATTTTGACCCAAAACCCAATTTTTAATTCAAAACCCTAATTTTGACCCTAAACCCAAAATTTGACCCAAGAACCTAATTTTGACCAGTAATCCTGGTTTTAACGCAAACCCCTAATTCTAACCCTATTTTGACCCAAAACCCTATTTTAAACTCAAAACACTAAATCTGATCCAGAACCCTAACTTTGACACGAAACCCTAATTTTAAACCAAAACCAAAATTCTAACCCTATTTTGACCCAAAACCCTATTTTAAACTCAAAACCCTAATTCAAACCCTAGACCCTAATTTTGATCCTAAACCTTAAATTTGACCCAGAACCCTAATTCTAACCCTATTTTTGACCTAAAACACTATTTAAAACTCAAAACCAAATTCAAACCCTAAACCCTAAATTTGACCCAAAACCCTAATTTTGACCCGAAACCCTAATTTTACCCAAAAGTCTAATTCTAACCCTAAACCCTGATTTTGACCCAAAACCCTAATTTTGACACAAAACCCAAAATTTTAACCCAAAACCCTAATTTTAACCCTATTTTTGACCCAAAACCCTATTTTAAACTCAAAACCCTAATTCAAACCCTAAACCCAAATTTGGACCCAAAACCTAAATTCAAACCCTATTTTGAACCAAATCCCTATTTTTAATTCAAAACCCTAATTGAAACCCTAACTTTGACCATAAAGCCAAAATTTGACCCAAAAACCTAATGTTGACTCGAAACCCTAATTTTAACCCAAAACCGTAATTCTAACATTATTTTTTACCAAAAACCCTATTTTTAACTCAAAACCTTAATTCAAACCCTAAACCCTATGTTTGACAAAAAATCCTAATTTTAACCCTAAGCCCTAATTTTGACCTAAAACCCTAATTCAAACCCTAAACCCTAATTTTGACCCGAAACCCTAATTTTACCCCAAACCCTAATTCTAATCCAAATTCTAACCCTAAGCCCTAATTTTGACCCAGAACCCTAATTTTATCCCAAACCCAATTTTTGACCCAAAAACCTATTTTTAACTCAAAACCCTAATTCAAACCCTGAACCCTAATGTGTACCCAAAACCGTAATTTTCACCCAAAACCCTAATTTTGACCAAAAACCCTAATTGTAACCATATTTTTGTCCCAAAACCCTATTTTTAACTAAAAACCTTAATTCAAACCCTAAACCCTAATTTTGACCCCAAACCCAAATTTGGGCCCAAAACCCAAGTTTTGAACCAAAACCCTAATTCTAACCCTATTTTTAACTCAAAACCCTAATTCCAACCGTAAACCCTAATTTTGACCCTAAACCCAAAATTTGACCGAAAAACCTAATTTTGACCCGTAACCCTAATTTTAATGCAAAACCCTAATTCTAACCCTATTTTTAACCCAAAACCGTAATTATTATCTTATTATTGACCCAAAACCCTATTTTTAACTCAACCTTAATTCAAACCCTAAACCCTATGTTTGACCAAAAACCCTAATTTTAACCCTAAGCCCTAATTCTAACCCTATTTCCAACCTTAAACCCTAATTTTGACCCGAAACCCTAATTTCACCCAAAACCCAAATTCTAACCCTAAGCCCTAATTTTGACCCAGAACCCTAATTTTAACCCAAAACCCAATTCTAACCCTATTTTTTTTTACCCAAAAACCTATTTTTAACTCAAAAGCTAAATTCAAACCCTAATTTTGACGCAAAACCCGATTTTTGACCAAAAACCCTAATTCTAACCATATTTTTGACCCAAAACCCTATTTTTAACTTAAAACCTTAATTCAAACCCTAAACCGTAATTCTAGACCTATTTTAAACTCAAAACCCTAATTCAAACTCTAAACCCTAATTTTGACCCTAAACCCAAAATTTGACACAAAAACCTAACTTTGATCCCTAACCCTAATTTTAATGCAAAACCCTAATTCTAACCCTATTTTTGACCCAAAACCCTATTTTCAACTCAAAACCCTATGTCAAACCTTAAATCTGAACCAGAACCCAAATTTTGATCCGAAATCTAACCTTATTTTTGACACAAAACCCTTTTTTTAACTGAAAACTTAATTCAAACCCTAAACTCTAATTTTGACACAAAACCCTAATTTGGACCCAAAACCCAAGTTTTGACACAAAACCCTAATTCTAACCCTATTTTGACTCAAAACCCTATTTTAAACTCAAAACCATAATTCAAACCCTAAACCCTAATTTTGATCCTAAACCTTTAATTTGACCCAGAACCCTAATTTTAACCCAAAACCCTAATTTTAACCCAAAACCCTCATTCTAACCCCACTTTTGACCCAAAACACCATTTTAAACTCCAAACCTAATTCAAACCCTAAACCCTAAATTTTACCTAGAACCCTAATTTTGACCCGAAACCCTAATTTAACCCAAAAGTCTAATTCTAACCCTAATTCAAACCCTAAACCCTAATTTTGACCCAGAACACTAATTTTGACCCGAAAGCCTAAATTTTACCCTAAAACCCTAATTTTAACCCTATTTTGACCCAAAACCCTATTTTAAACCCAAAACCCTAATTTTGATCCTAAACACTAATTTTAACCCAAAACGCTAATTGTAACCCAAAGCCCTAATTTTGACCCAAAACCCTAATTATAACCCTATTTTTGACCCAAAACCCTATTTGTGACTCAACCTTAATTCAAACCCAAAACACTAATTTTGAGCCAAAACCCTAATTTGGACCCAATACCCAAATTCTAACCCCAAACCCTAATTCTAACCTTATTTTTGACCCAAAACCCTAATTTAAACCTAAAACCTAATACAAACCCAAAACCCTAAATTTGACCCAAACCCCTAATTTTGACCCGAAACCCTAATTTTACCCAAAAGTCTAATTCAAACCCTAATTCAAACCATAAACCCTGATTTTGACCCAAAACCCTAATTTTGACCCAAAACCCTAAATTTTAACCCAAAACCCTAATTTTAACCCTATTTTGACCCAAAACCCTATTTTAAACTCTAAAACACTAATTCAAACCCTAAACCCAAATTTTGACCCAAAACCCAAATTCTTACCCTATTTTGACCCAAAACCCTATTTTTAATTCAAAACCCTAATTCAAACCCTAATTTTGACCCTAAACCCAAAATTTGACCCAGAAACCTAATTTTGACCCGTAATCCTTGTTTTAACGCAAACCCCTAATTCTAACCCTATTTTGACCCAAAACCCTATTTTAAACTCAAAACACTAAATCAGACCCAGAACCCTAACTTTGACACGATACCCTAATTTTCAAACCAAACCCAAATTCTAACCCTATTTTGACCCAAAACTGTATTTTAAACTCAAAACCCTAATTCAAACCCTATACCCTAATTTTGATCCTAAACCTTAAATTTGACCCAGAACCCTAAATTTTCCCAAAACCCTAATTTTAACCCAAAACCCTAATTCTAACCCTATTTTTGACCCAAAAGACAATTTAAAACTCCAAACCTAATTCAAACCCTAAACCCTAAATTTGACCCAAATCCCTAATTTTGACCCGAAACCCTAATTTTACCCAAAAGTCTAATTCTAACCCTAAACCCTGATTTTGACCCAAAACCCTAATTTTGACACAAAACCCAAAATTTTAACCCAAAACCCTAATTTTAACCCTATTTTTGACCCAAAACCCTATTTTAAACTCAAAACCCTAATTCAAACCCTAAACCCAAATTTGGACCCAAAACCTAAATTCAAACCCTATTTTGAACCAAAGCCCTATTTTTAATTCAAAACCCTAATAAAAAACCTAACT
Source organism: Sophora flavescens (assembly GCA_030762895.1). Lineage (NCBI taxonomy): Eukaryota > Viridiplantae > Streptophyta > Magnoliopsida > Fabales > Fabaceae > Sophora > Sophora flavescens. Next base: position 11,827,756 of record JAUPTC010000012.1, read on the forward strand.
TTGACCATAAACCCAAAATTTGACCCAAAAACCTAATGTTGACTCGAAACCCTAATTTTAACCCAAAACCGTAATTCTAACATTATTTTTTACCAAAAACCCTATTTTTAACTCAAAACCTTAATTCAAACCCTAAACCCTATGTTTGACAAAAAATCCTAATTTTAACCCTATGCCCTAATTTTGACCTAAAACCCTAATTCAAACCCTAAACCGTAATTTTGATCCGAAACCCTAATTTTACCCAAAACCCTAATTCTAAACCAAATTCTAACCATAAGCCCTAATTTTGACTCAGAACACTAATTTTAACCCAAACCCAATTTTTGACCCAAAAACCTATTTTTAACTCAAAACCCTAATTCAAACCCTGAACCCTAATTTGTACCCAAAACCGTAATTTTCACCCAAAACCCTAATTTTGACCAAAAACCCAAATTCTAACCATATTTTTGACCCAAAACCCTATTTTTAACTAAAAACCTTAATTCAAACCCTAAACCCTAATTTTGACCCAAAACCCAAGTTTTGAACCAAAACCCTAATTCTAACCCTATTTTTAACTCAAAACCCTAATTCAAACCCTAAAAGGAAATTTTTACCGTAAACCCAAAATTTGACCGAAAAACCTAATTTTGACCCGTAACCCTAATTTTAATGCAAAACCCTAATTCTAACCCTATTTTTGACCCAAAACCCTATTTTCAACTCAAAACCCTATTTCAAACCCTAAACCTTAAATCTGACCCAGAACCCAAATTTTGACCCGAAACCCTAATTTTAAGCCAAAACCCTAATTCTAACCTTATTTTTGACTCAAAACCCTTTTTTTAACTGAAAACTTAATTCAAACCCTAAACTCTAATTTTGACCCAAAACGCTAATTTGGACCCAAAACCCAAGTTTTGACACAAAACCCTAATTCTAACCCTATTTTGACTCAAAACCCTATTTTAAACTCAAAACCATAATTCAAACCCTAAACCCTAATTTTGATCCTAAACCTTAAATTTGACCCAGAACCTTAATTTTTCCCCAAACCCTAATTTTAACCCAAAACCCTCATTCTAACCCTATTTTTGACCCAAAACACCATTTTAAACTCCAACCCTAATTCAAACCCTAAACCCTAAATTTTACCTAGAACCCTAATTTTGACCCGAAACCCTAATTTAACCCAAAAGTCTAATTCTAACCCTAATTCAAACCTAAACCCTTATTTTGACCCAGAACACTAATTTTGACCCGAAAGCCTAAATTTTAACCTAAAACCCTAATTTTAACCCTATTTTGACCCAAAACCCTATTTTAAACCCAAAACCCAAAACCCTAATTTTGATCCTAAACACTAATTTTAACCCAAAACCCTAATTGTAACCCAAAGCCCTAATTTTGACCCAAAACCCTAAATCTGACCTGAAACCCTTATTTTGACCCAAAACCCTATTTTTAAACCAAAACCCTAATTATAACCCTATTTGTGACCCAAAACCCTATTTGTGACTCAACCTTAATTCAAACCCAAAACACTAATTTTGAGCCAAAAACCTAATTTGGACCCAATACCCAAATTCTAACCCCAAACCCTAATTCTAACCTTATTTTTGACCCAAAACCCTAATTTAAACCCAAAACCTAATACAAACCCAAAACCCTAAATTTGACCCAAACCCCTAATTTTGACCCGAAACCCTAATTTTACCCAAAAGTCTAATTCTAACCCTAATTCAAACCATAAACCCTGATTTTGACCCAAAACCCTAATTTTGACCCAAAACCCTAAATTTTAACCCAAAACCCTAATTTTAACCCTATTTTTGACCCAAACCCCTATTTTAAACTCAAAAACCCTAATTCAAACCCTAAACCCAAATTTTGACCCAAAACCCAAATTCTTACCCTATTTTGACCAAAAACCCTATTTTTAATTCAAAACCCTAATTTTGACCCTAAACCCAAAATTTGACCCAAAAATCTAATTTTGACCCGTAATCCTTGTTTTAACGCAAACCCCTAATTCTAACCCTATTTTGACCCAAAACCCTATTTTAAACTCAAAACACTAAATCTGACCCAGAACCCTAACTTTGACACGATACCCTAATTTTCAAACAAAACCCAAATTCTAACCCTATTTTGACCCAAAACTGTATTTTAAACTCAAAACCCTAATTCAAACCCTATACCCTAATTTTGATCCTAAACCTTAAATTTGACCCAGAACCCTAAATTTTCCCAAAACCCTAATTGTAACCCAAAACCCTAAATTTTGACCCAAAGACTATTTAAAACTCCAAACCTAATTCAAACCCTAAACCCTAAATTTGACCCAAATCCCTAATTTTGACCCGAAACCCTAATTTTACCCAAAAGTCTAATTCTAACCCTAAACCCTGATTTTGACCCAAAACCCTAATTTTGACACAAAACCCAAAATTTTAACCCAAAACCCTAATTTTAACCCTATTTTTGACCCAAAACCCTATTTTAAACTCAAAACCCTAATTCAAACCCTAAACCCAAATTTGGACCCAAAACCTAAATTCAAACCCTATTTTGAACCAAAACCTATTTTTAATTCAAAACCCTAATTCAAAACCTAACTTTGACCATAAACCCAAAATTTGACCCAAAACCTAATGTTGACTAAACCCTAATTTTAACGCAAAACCGTAATTCTAACATTATTTTTTACCAAAAACCCTATTTTTAACTCAAAACCTTACATCAAACCCTAAACCCTATCTTTGACAAACAACCCTAATTTTAACCCTAAGACCTAATTTTGACCTAAAACCCTATTTCTCACCATAAACCCTTTTTTTGACGAGAAACCCTAATTTTACCCAAAACCCTAATTCTAAACCAAATTCTAACCCTAAGCCCTAATTTTGACCCGAACCCTAATTTTAACTCCAAACCCAATTTTTGACCCAAAACCTATTTTTAACTCAAAACCCTAATTCAAACCCTGAACCCTAATTTGTACCCAAAACCGTAATTTTCACCCAAAACCCTAATTTTGACCAAAACCCTAATTCTAACCATATTTTTGACCCAAAAACCTATTTTTAACTAAAAACCTTAATTCAAACCCTAAACCCTAATTTTGACCCAAAACCCAAGTTTTGAACCAAAACCCTAATTCTAACCCTATTTTTAACTCAAAACCCTAATTCAAACCCTAAAAGGAAATTTTGACCGTAAACCCAAAATTTGACCGAAAAACCTAATTTTGACCCGTAACCCTAATTTTAATGCAAAACCCTAATTCTAACACTATTTTTAACCCAAAACCGTAAATATTATCTTATTATTGACCCAAAACCCTATTTTTAACTCAACCTTAATTCAAACCCTAAACCCTATGTTTGACCAAAAACCCTAATTTTAACCCTAAGCCCTAATTCTAACCCTATTTCCAACCTTAAACCCTAATTTTGACCCGAAACCCTAATTTCACCCAAAACCCTAATTCTAACCCAAATTCTAACCATAAGCCCTAATTTTGACCCAGAACCCTAATTTTAACCCAAAACCTTATTCTAACCCTATTTTTTTTACCCAAAAACCTATTTTTAACTCAAAAGCCTAATTCAAACCCTAAACCCTAATTTGTACCCAAAAACCCTAATTTTGACTCAAAACCCTATTTTTGACCAAAAACCCTAATTCTATCCATATTTTTGACCCAAACCCTATTTTTAACTTAAAACCTTAATTCAAACCCTAAACCCTAATTCTAGCTCTATTTTAAACTCAAAACCCTAATTCAAACTCTAAACCCTAATTTTGACCCTAAACCCAAAATTTGACACAAAAACCTAACTTTGATCCCTAACCCTAATTTTAATGCAAAACCCTGATTCTAACCCTATTTTTGACCCAAAACCCTATTTTCAACTCAAAACCCTATTTCAAACCCTAAACCTTAAATCTGACCCAGAACCCAAATTTTGACCCGAAACCCTAATTTTAAACCAAAACCCTAATTCTAACCTTATTTTTGACTCAAAACCCTTTTTTTAACTGAAAACTTAATTCAAACCCTAAACTCTAATTTTGACCCAAAACGCTAATTTGGACACAAAACCCAAGTTTTGACACAAAACCCTAATTCTAACCCTATTTTGACTCAAAACCATATTTTAAACTCAAAACCATAATTCAAACCCTAAACCCTAATTTTGATCCTAAACCTTAAATTTGACCCAAAACCTTAATTTTTCCCCAAACCCTAATTTTAACCCAAAACCCTCATTCTAACCCTATTTTTGACCCAAAACACCATTTTAAACTCCAACCCTAATTCAAACCCTAAACCCTAAATTTTACCTAGAACCCTAATTTTGACCCGAAACCCTAATTTAACCCAAAAGTCTAATTCTAACCCTAATTCAAACCTAAACCCTTATTTTGACCCAGAACACTAATTTTGACCCGAAAGCCTAAATTTTAACCTAAAACCCTAATTTTAACCCTATTTTGACCCAAAACCCTATTTTAAACCCAAAACCCTATTTTAAACCCAAAACCCAAAACCCTAATTTTGATCCTAAACACTAATTTTAACCCAAAACCCTAATTGTAACCCAAAGCCCTAATTTTGACCCAAAACCCTAAATCTGACCTGAAACCCTTATTTTGACCCAAAACCCTATTTTTAAACCAAAACCCTAATTATAACCCTATTTGTGACCCAAAACCCTATTTGTGACTCAACCTTAATTCAAACCCAAAACACTAATTTTGAGCCAAAAACCTAATTTGGACCCAATACCCAAATTCTAACCCCAAACCCTAATTCTAACCTTATTTTTGACCCAAAACCCTAATTTAAACCCAAAACCTAATACAAACCCAAAACCCTAAATTTGACCCAAACCCCTAATTTTGACCCGAAACCCTAATTTTACCAAAAAGTCTAATTCTAACCCTAATTCAAACCATAAACCCTGATTTTGACCCAAAACCCTTATTTTGACCCAAAACCCTAAATTTTAACCCAAAACCCTAATTTTAACCCTATTTTTGACCCAAACCCCTATTTTAAACACAAAAACCCTAATTCAAACCCTAAACCCAAATTTTGACCCAAAACCCAAATTCTTACCCTATTTTGACCAAAAACCCTATTTTTAATTCAAAACCCTAATTTTGACCCTAAACCCAAAATTTGACCCAAAAATCTAATTTTGACCCGTAATCCTTGTTTTAACGCAAACCCCTAATTCTAACCCTATTTTGACCCAAAACCCTATTTTAAACTCAAAACACTAAATCTGACCCAGAACCCTAACTTTGACACGATACCCTAATTTTCAAACAAAACCCAAATTCTAACCCTATTTTGACCCAAAACTGTATTTTAAACTCAAAACCCTAATTCAAACCCTATACCCTAATTTTGATCCTAAACCTTAAATTTGACCCAGAACCCTAAATTTTCCCAAAACCCTAATTGTAACCCAAAACCCTAAATTTTGACCCAAAAGACTATTTAAAACTCCAAACCTAATTCAAACCCTAAACCCTAAATTTGACCCAAAATCCCTAATTTTGACCCGAAACCCTAATTTTACCCAAAAGTCTAATTCTAACCCTAAACCCTGATTTTGACCCAAAACCCTAATTTTGACACAAAACCCAAAATTTTAACCCAAAACCCTAATTTTAACCCTATTTTTGACCCAAAACCCTATTTTAAACTCAAAACCCTAATTCAAACCCTAAACCCAAATCTGGACCCAAAACCTAAATTCAAACCCTATTTTGAACCAAAAACCTATTTTTAATTCAAAACCCTAATTCAAAACCTAACTTTGACCATAAACCCAAAATTTGACCCAAAAACCTAATGTTGACTCGAAACCCTAATTTTAACCCAAAACCGTAATTCTAACATTATTTTTTACCAAAAACCCTATTTTTAACTCAAAACCTTAATTCAAACCCTAAACCCTATGTTTGACAAAAAATCCTAATTTTAACCCTAAGCCCTAATTTTGACCTAAAACCCTAATTCAAACCCTAAACCCTAATTTTGACCCGAAACCCTAATTTTACCCCAAACCCTAATTCTAATCCAAATTCTAACCCTAAGCCCTAATTTTGACCCAGAACCCTAATTTTAACCCAAACCCAATTTTTGACCCAAAAACCTATTTTTAACTCAAAACCCTAATTCAAACCCTGAACCCTAATTTGTACCCAAAACCGTAATTTTCACCCAAAACCCTAATTTTGACCAAAAACCCTAATTCTAACCATATTTTTGACCCAAAAACCTATTTTTAACTAAAAACCTTAATTCAAACCCTAAACCCTAATTTTGACCCAAAACCCAAGTTTTGAACCAAAACCCTAATTCTAACCCTATTTTTAACTCAAAACCCTAATTCAAACCCTAAAAGGAAATTTTGACCGTAAACCCAAAATTTGACCGAAAAACCTAATTTTGACCCGTAACCCTAATTTTAATGCAAAACCCTAATTCTAACACTATTTTTAACCCAAAACCGTAATTATTATCTTATTATTGACCCAAAACCCTATTTTTAACTCAACCTTAATTCAAACCCTAAACCCTATGTTTGACCAAAAACCCTAATTTTAACCCTAAGCCCTAATTCTAACCCTATTTCCAACCTTAAACCCTAATTTTGACCCGAAACCCTAATTTCACCCAAAACCCTAATTCTAACCCAAATTCTAACCATAAGCCCTAATTTTGACCCAGAACCCTAATTTTAACCCAAAACCCTATCCTAACCCTATTTTTTTACCCAAAAACCTATTTTTAACTCAAAAGACTAATTCAAACCCTAAACCCTAATTTGTACCCAAAAACCCTAATTTTGACGCAAAACCCTATTTTTGACCAAAAACCCTAATTCTATCCATATTTTTGACCCAAACCCTATTTTTAACTTAAAACCTTAATTCAAACCCTAAACCCTAATTCTAGCTCTATTTTAAACTCAAAACCCTAATTCAAACTCTAAACCCTAATTTTGACCCTAAACCCAAAATTTGACACAAAAACCTAACTTTGATCCCTAACCCTAATTTTAATGCAAAACCCTGATTCTAACCCTATTTTTGACCCAAAACCCTATTTTCAACTCAAAACCCTATTTCAAACCCTAAACCTTAAATCTGACCCAGAACCCAAATTTTGACCCGAAACCCTAATTTTAAACCAAAACCCTAATTCTAACCTTATTTTTGACTCAAAACCCTTTTTTTAACAGAAAACTTAATTCAAACCCTAAACTCTAATTTTGACCCAAAACGCTAATTTGGACCCAAAACCCAAGTTTTGATACAAAACCCTAATTCTAACCCTATTTTGACTCAAAACCATATTTTAAACTCAAAACCATAATTCAAACCCTAAACCCTAATTTTGATCCTAAACCTTAAATTTGACCCAGAACCTTAATTTTTCCCCAAACCCTAATTTTAACCCAAAACCCTCATTCTAACCCTATTTTTGACCCAAAACACCATTTTAAACTCCAAACCTAATTCAAACCCTAAACCCTAAATTTTACCTAGAACCCTAATTTTGACCCGAAACACTAATTTAACCCAAAAGTCTAATTCTAACCCTAATTCAAACCTAAACCCTAATTTTGACCCGAACACTAATTTTGACCCAAAGCCTAAATTTTAACCTAAAACCCTAATTTTAACCCTATTTTGACCCAAAACCCTATTTTAAACCCAAAACCCAAAACCCCAAATTTGATCCTAAACACTAATTTTAACCCAAAACCCTAATTGTAACCCAAAGCCCTACATTTTGACCCAAAACCCTAAATCGACTAAACCCTTATTTTGACCCAAAACCCTATTTTTAAACCAAAACCCTAATTATAACCCTATTTGTGACCCAAAACCCTATTTGTGACTCAACCTTAATTCAAACCCAAAACACTAATTTTGAGCCAAAAACCTAATTTGGACCCAATACCCAAATTCTAACCCCAAACCCTAATTCTAACCTTATTTTTGACCCAAAACCCTAATTTAAACCCAAAACCTAATACAAACCCAAAACCCTAAATTTGACCCAAACCCCTAATTTTGACCCGAAACCCTAATTTTACCCAAAAGTCTAATTCTAACCCTAATTCAAACCATAAACCCTGATTTTGACCCAAAACCCTAATTTTGACCCAAAACCCTAAATTTTAACCCAAAACCCTAATTTTAACCCTATTTTTGACCCAAACCCCTATTTTAAACTCAAAAACCCTAATTCAAACCCTAAACCCAAATTTTGACCCAAAACCCAAATTCTTACCCTATTTTGACCAAAAACCCTATTTTTAATTCAAAACCCTAATTTTGACCCTAAACCCAAAATTTGACCCAAAAATCTAATTTTGACCCGTAATCCTTGTTTTAACGCAAACCCCTAATTCTAACCCTATTTTGACCCAAAACCCTATTTTAAACTCAAAACACTAAATCTGACCCTGAACCCTAACTTTGACACGATACCCTAATTTTCAAACAAAACCCAAATTCTAACCCTATTTTGACCCAAAACTGTATTTTAAACTCAAAACCCTAATTCAAACCCTATACCCAAATATTGATACTAAACCTTAAATTTGACCCAGAACCCTAAATTTTCCCAAAACCCTAATTGTAACCCAAAACCCTAAATTTTGACCCAAAAGACTATTTAAAACTCCAAACCTAATTCAAACCCTAAACCCTAAATTTGACCCAAATCCCTAATTTTGACCCGAAACCCTAATTTTACCCAAAAGTCTAATTCTAACCCTAAACCCTGATTTTGACCCAAAACCCTAATTTTGACACAAAACCCAAAATTTTAACCCAAAACCCTAATTTTAACCCTATTTTTGACCCAAAACCCTATTTTAAACTCAAAACCCTAATTCAAACCCTAAACCCAAATCTGGACCCAAAACCTAAATTCAAACCCTATTTTGAACCAAAAACCTATTTTTAATTCAAAACCCTAATTCAAAACCTAACTTTGACCATAAACCCAAAATTTGACCCAAAAACCTAATGTTGACTCGAAACCCTAATTTTAACCCAAAACCGTAATTCTAACATTATTTTTTACCAAAAACCCTATTTTTAACTCAAAACCTTAATTCAAACCCTAAACCCTATGTTTGACAAAAAATCCTAATTTTAACCCTAAGCCCTAATTTTGACCTAAAACCCTAATTCAAACCCTAAACCCTAATTTTGACCCGAAACCCTAATTTTACCCAAAACCCTAATTCTAAACCAAATTCTAACCCTAAGCCCTAATTTTGACCCAGAACCCTAATTTTAACCCAAACCCAATTTTTGACCCAAAAACCTATTTTTAACTCAAAACCCTAATTCAAACCCTGAACCCTAATTTTTACCCAAAACCGTAATTTTCACCCAAAACCCTAATTTTGACCAAAAACCCTAATTCTAACCATATTTTTGACCCAAAAACCTATTTTTAACTAAAAACCTTAATTCAAACCCTAAACCCTAATTTTGACCCAAAACCCAAGTTTTGAACCAAAACCCTAATTCTAACCCTATTTTTAACTCAAAACCCTAATTCAAACCCTAAAAGGAAATTTTGACCGTAAACCCAAAATTTGACCGAAAAACCTAATTTTTACCCGTAACCCTAATTTTAATGCAAAACCCTAATTCTAACACTATTTTTAACCCAAAACCGTAATTATTATCTTATTATTGACCCAAAACCCTATTTTTAACTCAACCTTAATTCAAACCCTAAACCCTATGTTTGACCAAAAACCCTAATTTTAACCCTAAGCCCTAATTCTAACCCTATTTCCAACCTTAAACCCTAATTTTGACCCGAAACCCTAATTTCACCCAAAACCCTAATTCTAACCCAAATTCTAACCATAAGCCCTAATTTTGACCCAGAACCCTAATTTTAACCCAAACCCCTATCCTAACCCTATTTTTTACCCAAAAACCTATTTTTAACTCAAAAGCCTAATTCAAACCCTAAACCCTAATTTGTACCAAAAAACCCTAATTTTGACGCAAAACCCTATTTTTGACCAAAAACCCTAATTCTATCCATATTTTTGACCCAAACCCTATTTTTAACTTAAAACCTTAATTCAAACCCTAAACCCTAATTCTAGCTCTATTTTAAACTCAAAACCCTAATTCAAACTCTAAACCCTAATTTTGACCCTAAACCCAAAATTTGACACAAAAACCTAACTTTGATCCCTAACCCTAATTTTAATGCAAAACCCTGATTCTAACCCTATTTTTGACCCAAAACCCTATTTTCAACTCAAAACCCTATTTCAAACCCTAAACCTTAAATCTGACCCAGAACCCAAATTTTGACCCGAAACCCTAATTTTAAACCAAAACCCTAATTCTAACCTTATTTTTGACTCAAAACCCTTTTTTTAACAGAAAACTTAATTCAAACCCTAAACTCTAATTTTGACCCAAAACGCTAATTTGGACCCAAAACCCAAGTTTTGACACAAAACCCTAATTCTAACCCTATTTTGACTCAAAACCATATTTTAAACTCAAAACCATAATTCAAACCCTAAACCCTAATTTTGATCCTAAACCTTAAATTTGACCCAGAACCTTAATTTTTCCCCAAACCCTAATTTTAACCCAAAACCCTCATTCTAACCCTATTTTTGACCCAAAACACCATTTTAAACTCCAACCCTAATTCAAACCCTAAACCCTAAATTTTACCTAGAACCCTAATTTTGACCCGAAACCCTAATTTAACCCAAAAGTCTAATTCTAACCCTAATTCAAACCTAAACCCTTATTTTGACCTGAACACTAATTTTGACCCGAAAGCCTAAATTTTAACCTAAAACCCTAATTTTAACCCTATTTTGACCCAAAACCCTATTTTAAACCCAAAACCCAAAACCCTAATTTTGATCCTAAACACTAATTTTAACCCAAAACCCTAATTGTAACCCAAAGCCCTAATTTTGACCCAAAACCTCCAACCTCCACAACCCAATCTTGACCCTAAACCTTAATTTTGACCCAAAACCCTATTTTTAAACCAAAACCCTAATTATAACCCTATTTTTGATCCAAAACCCTATTTGTGACTCAACCTTAATTCAAACCCAAAACACTAATTTTGAGCCAAAAACCTAATTTGGACCCAATACCCAAATTCTAACCCCAAACCCTAATTCTAACCTTATTTTTGACCCAAAACCCTAATTTAAACCCAAAACCTAATACAAACCCAAAACCCTAAATTTGACCCAAACCCCTAATTTTGACCCGAAACCCTAATTTTACCCAAAAGTCTAATTCTAACCCTAATTCAAACCATAAACCCTGATTTTGACCCAAAACCCTAATTTTGACCCAAAACCCTAAATTTTAACCCAAAACCCTAATTTTAACCCTATTTTTGACCCAAACCCCTATTTTAAACTCAAAAACCCTAATTCAAACCCTAAACCCAAATTTTGACCCAAAACCCAAATTCTTACCCTATTTTGACCCAAAACCCTATTTTTAATTCAAAACCCTAATTTTGACCCTAAACCCAAAATTTGACCCAAAAACCTAATTTTGACCCGTAATCCTTGTTTTAACGCAAACCCCTAATTCTAACCCTATTTTGACCCAAAACCCTATTTTAAACTCAAAACACTAAATCTGACCCAGAACCCTAACTTTGACACGATACCCTAATTTTCAAACAAAACCCAAATTCTAACCCTATTTTGACCCAAAACTGTATTTTAAACTCAAAACCCTAATTCAAACCCTATACCCTAATTTTGATCCTAAACCTTAAATTTGACCCAGAACCCTAAATTTTCCCAAAACCCTAATTCTAACCCTATTTTTGACCCAAAAGACTATTTAAAACTCCAAACCTAATTCAAACCCTAAACCCTAAATTTGACCCAAATCCCTAATTTTGACCCGAAACCCTAATTTTACCCAAAAGTCTAATTCTAACCCTAAACCCTGATTTTGACCCAAAACCCTAATTTTGACACAAAACCCAAAATTTTAACCCAAAACCCTAATTTTAACCCTATTTTTGACCCAAAACCCTATTTTAAACTCAAAACCCTAATTCAAACCCTAAACCCAAATTTGGACCCAAAACCTAAATTCAAACCCTATTTTGAACCAAAAACCTATTTTTAATTCAAAACCCTAATTCAAAACCTAACTTTGACCATAAACCCAAAATTTGACCCAAAAACCTAATGTTGACTCGAAACCCTAATTTTAACCCAAAACCGTAATTCTAACATTATTTTTTACCAAAAACCCTATTTTTAACTCAAAACCTTAATTCAAACCCTAAACCCTATGTTTGACAAAAAATCCTAATTTTAACCCTAAGCCCTAATTTTGACCTAAAACCCTAATTCAAACCCTAAACCCTAATTTTGACCCGAAACCCTAATTTTACCCAAAACCCTAATTCTAAACCAAATTCTAACCCTAAGCCCTAATTTTGACCCAGAACCCTAATTTTAACCCAAACCCAATTTTTGACCCAAAAACCTATTTTTAACTCAAAACCCTAATTCAAACCCTGAACCCTAATTTGTACCCAAAACCGTAATTTTCACCCAAAACCCTAATTTTGACCAAAAACCCTAATTCTAACCATATTTTTGACCCAAAACCCTATTTTTAACTAAAAACCTTAATTCAAACACTAAACCCTAATTTTGACCCAATTGCCAAAACCTAAGTTTTGAACCAAAACCCTAATTCTAACCCTATTTTTAACTCAAAACCCTAATTCAAACCCTAAAAGGAAATTTTGACCGTAAACCCAAAATTTGACCGAAAAACCTAATTTTGACCCGTAACCCTAATTTTAATGCAAAACCCTAATTCTAACCCTATTTTTAACCCAAAACCGTAATTATTATCTTATTATTGACCCAAAACCCTATTTTTAACTCAACCTTAATTCAAACCCTAAACCCTATGTTTGACCAAAAACCCTAATTTTAACCCTAAGCCCTAATTCTAACCCTATTTCCAACCTTAAACCCTAATTTTGACCCGAAACCCTAATTTCACCCAAAACCCTAATTCTAACCCAAATTCTAACCATAAGCCCTAATTTTGACCCAGAACCCTAATTTTAACCCAAAACCCTATTCTAACCCTATTTTTTACCCAAAAACCTATTTTTAACTCAAAAGCCTAATTCAAACCCTAAACCCTAATTTGTACCAAAAAACCCTAATTTTGACGCAAAAACCCCTATTTTTGACCAAAACCCTAATTCTATCCATATTTATGACCCAAACCCTATTTTTAACTTAAAACATTAATTCAAACCCTAAACCCTAATTCTAGCTCTATTTTAAACTCAAAACCCTAATTCAAACTCTAAACCCTAATTTTGACCCTAAACCCAAAATTTGACACAAAAACCTAACTTTGATCCCTAACCCTAATTTTAATGCAAAACCCTGATTCTAACCCTATTTTTGACCCAAAACCCTATTTTCAACTCAAAACCCTATTTCAAACCCTAAACCTTAAATCGACCCGAACCCAAATTTTGACCGAAACCCTAATTTTAAACCAAAACCCTAATTCTAACCTTATTTTTGACTCAAAACCCTTTTTTAATGAAAACTTAATTCAAACCCTAAACTCTAATTTTGACCCAAAACGCTAATTTGGACCCAAAACCCAAGTTTTGACACAAAACCCTAATTCTAACCCTATTTTGACTCAAAACCCTATTTTAAACTCAAAACCATAATTCAAACCCTAAACCCTAATTTTGATCCTAAACCTTAAATTTGACCCGAACCTTAATTTTTCCCCAAACCCTAATTTTAACCCGAAACCCTCATTCTAACCCTATTTTTGACCCAAAACACCATTTTAAACTCCAAACCTAATTCAAACCCTAAACCCTAAATTTTACCTAGAACCCTGATTTTGACCAAAACCTAATTTAACCCAAAAGTCTAATTCTAACCCTAATTCAAACCCTAAACCCTAATTTTGACCCGAACACTAATTTTGACCAAAGCCTAAATTTTAACCTAAAACCCTAATTTTAACCCTATTTTGACCCAAAACCTATTTTAAACCCAAAAACCTAATTTTGATCCTAAACACTAATTTTAACCCAAAACCCTAATTGTAACCCAAAGCCCTAATTTTGACCCAAAACCCTAAATCTGACCCGGAACCCTTATTTTGACCCAAAACCCTATTTTTAAACCAAAACCCTAATTATAACCCTATTTGTGACCCAAAACCCTATTTGTGACTCAACCTTAATTCAAACCCAAAACACTAATTTTGAGCCAAAAACCTAATTTGGACCCAATACCCAAATTCTAACCCCAAACCCTAATTCTAACCTTATTTTTGACCCAAAACCCTAATTTAAACCCAAAACCTAATACAAACCCAAAACCCTAAATTTGACCCAAACCCCTAATTTTGACCCGAAACCCTAATTTTACCCAAAAGTCTAATTCTAACCCTAATTCAAACCATAAACCCTGATTTTGACCCAAAACCCTAATTTTGACCCAAAACCCTAAATTTTAACCCAAAACCCTAATTTTAACCCTATTTTTGACCCAAACCCCTATTTTAAACTCAAAAACCCTAATTCAAACCCTAAACCCAAATTTTGACCCAAAACCCAAATTCTTACCCTATTTTGACCCAAAACCCTATTTTTAATTCAAAACCCTAAACCCAAAATTTGACCCAAAAACCTAATTTTGACCCGTAATCCTTGTTTTAACGCAAACCCCTAATTCTAACCCTATTTTGACCCAAAACCCTATTTTAAACTCAAAACACTAAATCTGACCCAGAACCCTAACTTTGACACGATACCCTAATTTTCAAACAAAACCCAAATTCTAACCCTATTTTGACCCAAAACTGTATTTTAAACTCAAAACCCTAATTCAAACCCTATACCCTAATTTTGATCCTAAACCTTAAATTTGACCCAAAACCCTAAATTTTCCCAAAACCCTAATTTTAACCCAATACCCTAATTCTAACATTTTTGACCCAAAAGACTATTTAAAACTCCAAACCTAATTCAAACCCTAAACCCTAAATTTGACCCAAATCCCTAATTTTGACCCGAAACCCTAATTTTACCCAAAAGTCTAATTCTAACCCTAAACCCTGATTTTGACCCAAAACCCTAATTTTGACACAAAACCCAAAATTTTAACCCAAAACCCTAATTTTAACCCTATTTTTGACCCAAAACCCTATTTTAAACTCAAAACCCTAATTCAAACCCTAAACCCAAATCTGGACCCAAAACCTAAATTCAAACCCTATTTTGAACCAAAAACCTATTTTTAATTCAAAACCTAACTTTGACCATAAACCCAAAATTTGACCCAAAAACCTAATGTTGACTCGAAACCCTAATTTTAACCCAAAACCGTAATTCTAACATTATTTTTTACCAAAAACCCTATTTTTAACTCAAAACCTTAATTCAAACCCTAAACCCTATGTTTGACAAAAAATCCTAATTTTAACCCTAAGCCCTAATTTTGACCTAAAACCCTAATTCAAACCCTAAACCCTAATTTTGACCCGAAACCCTAATTTTACCCAAAACCCTAATTCTAAACCAAATTCTAACCCTAAGCCCTAATTTTGTCCCAAACCTAATTTTAACCCAAACCCAATTTTAAACCCAAAAACCTATTTTTAACTCAAAACCCTAATTCAAACCCTGAACCCTAATTTGTACCCAAAACCGTAATTTTCACCCAAAACCCTAATTTTGACAAAAAAACCCTAATTCTAACCATATTTTTGACCCAAAACCCTATTTTTAACTAAAAACCTTAATTCAAACCCTAAACCCTAATTTTGACCCAAAACCCAAGTTTTGAACCAAAACCCTAATTCTAACCCTATTTTTAACTCAAAACCCTAATTCAAACCCTAAAAGGAAATTTTGACCGTAAACCCAAAATTTGACCGAAAAACCTAATTTTGACCCGTAACCCTAATTTTAATGCAAAACCCTAATTCTAACCCTATTTTTAACCCAAAACCGTAATTATTATCTTATTATTGACCCAAAACCCTATTTTTAACTCAAAACTTAATTAAAACCCTAAACACTATGTTTGACCAGAAACCATAATTTTAACCCTAATCAATAATTATAACCCTATTTCCAACCATAAACCATAATTTTGAACCTAAACCCTAATTTCACCCAAAACCCTAATTCTAACCCAAATTCTAACCATAAGCCCTAATTTTGACCCAGAACCCTAATTTTAACCCAAACCCCTATCCTAACCCTATTTTTTACCCAAAACCTATTTTTAACTCAAAAGCCTAATTCAAACCCTAAACCCTAATTTGTACCAAAAAACCCTAATTTTGACGCAAAAACCCTATTTTTGACCAAAAACCCTAATTCTATCCATATTTTTGACCCAAACCCTATTTTTAACTTAAAACCTTAATTCAAACCCTAAACCCTAATTCTAGCTCTATTTTAAACTCAAAACCCTAATTCAAACTCTAAACCCTAATTTTGACCCTAAACCCAAAATTTGACACAAAAACCTAACTTTGATCCCTAACCCTAATTTTAATGCAAAACCCTAATTCTAACCCTATTTTTGACCCAAAACCCTATTTTCAACTCAAAACCCTAATTCAAACCCTAAACCTTAAATCGAACCCGAACCCAAATTTTGACCAAAACCCTAATTTTAAACCAAAACCCTAATTCTAACCTTATTTTTGACTCAAAACCCTTTTTTAACTGAAAACTTAATTCAAACCCTAAACTCTAATTTTGACCCAAAACCCTAATTTGGACCCAAACCCCAAGTTTTGACACAAAACCCTAATTCTAACCCTATTTTGACTCAAAACCCTATTTTAAACTCAAAACCATAATTCAAACCCTAAACCCTAATTTTGATCATAAACCTTAAATTTGACCCAGAACCTTAATTTTTCCCCAAACCCTAATTTTAACCCAAAACCCTCATTCTAACCCTATTTTTGACCCAAAACACCATTTTAAACTCCAAACCTAATTCAAACCCTAAACCCTAAATTTTACCTAGAACCCTAATTTTGACCAAACCCTAATTTAACCCAAAAGTCTAATTCTAACCCTAATTCAAACCCTAAACCCTAATTTTGACCTAAACACTAATTTTGACCCGAAAGCCTAAATTTTAACCTAAAACCCTAATTTTAACCCTATTTTGACCCAAAACCCTATTTTAAACCCAAAACCTAATTTTGATCCTAAACACTAATTTTGATCCTAAAAACCTAATTTTAACCCAAAACCCTAATTTTAACCCAAAACCCTAATTTTGACCAAAAACCCTATAAACAAAACCCTAAATTAACCTAAACCCTAACCCCCTTATTTTGACCCAAAACCCTATTTTTAAACCAAAACCCTAACTATAACCCTATTTTTGACCCAAAACCCTATTTGTGACTCAACCTTAATTCAAACCCAAAACACTAATTTTGAGCCAAAAACCTAATTTGGACCCAATACCCAAATTCTAACCCCAAACCCTAATTCTAACCTTATTTTTGACCCAAAACCCTAATTTAAACCCAAAACCTAATTCAAACCCAAAACCCTAAATTTGACCCAAACCCCTAATTTTGACCGAAACCCTAATTTTACCCAAAAGTCTAATTCTAACCCTAATTCAAACCATAAACCCCGATTTTGACCCAAAACCTAATTTTGACCCAAAACCCTAAATTTTAACCCAAAACCCTAATTTTAACCCTAATTTTGACCCAAACCCTATTTTAAACTCAAAAACCTAATTCAAAAACTAAACAAAAATTTTGACCCAAAACCTAAATTCTTACCCTATTTTGACCCAAAACCCTATTTTTAATTCAAAACCATAATTCAAACCCTAATTTTGACCCTAAACCCAAAATTTGACCCAAAACCTAATTTTGACCCTAATCCTTGTTTTAACGCAAACCCTAATTCTAACCCTATTTTGACCCAAAACCCTATTTTAAACACAAAACACTAAATCACTCCTAACCCTAACTTTGACACGATACCTAATTTTCAAACAAAACCCAAATTCTAACCCTATTTTGACCCAAAACCGTATTTTAAACTCAAAACCCTAATTCAAACCCTATACCCTAATTTTGATCCTAAACCTTAAATTTGACCTAAAACCCTAAATTTTCCCAAAACCCTAATTTTAACCCAAAACCCTAATTCTAACCCTATTTTTACCCAAAAGACTATTTAAAACTCAAAACCTAATTCAAACCCTAAACCCTAAATTTGACCCAAATCCCTAATTTTGACCCAAACCTAATTTTGACCCAAAACCCTAATTTTAAAAAAAATTTAACCATTTTTGACCCAAAACCCTATTTTAAACTCAAACCCCTAATTCAAACCCTAAACCCAAATTTTGACCCAAAACCCAAATTCTCCTATTTTGACCCAAAACCCTATTTTTAATTCAAAACCCTAATTTTGACCCTAAACCCAAATTTGACCCAAAACCTAATTTTGACCAAACCCTAATTTTAACCAAAACCCAAATTCTAACCCTATTTTGACCCAAAAACCTATTTTAAACTCAAAACCCTAAATCAAACCCTAAACCCTAACTTTGACACAAAATTAATTTTAAACCAAAACCCTATTTTGACCCAAAACCCTATTTCAAACTCAAAACCCTAATTCAAACCCTAGACCCTAATTTTGATCCTAAACCTTAAATTTGACCCAGAACCCTAATTCTAACCCTATTTTTGACCTAAAACACTATTTAAAACTCAAAACCTAATTCAAACCCTAAACCCAAAATTTGACCCAAAACCCTAATTTTGACCCAAAAGCCTAATTTTACCCAAAAGTCTAATTCTAACCCTAAACCCTGATTTTGACCCAAAACCCTAATTTTGACCCAAAACCCAAAATTTTAACCCAAAACCCTAATTTTAACCCTATTTTTGACCCAAAACCCTATTTTAAACTCAAAACCCTTATTCAAACCCTAAACCCAAATTTGGACCCAAAACCTAAATTCAAACCCTATTTTGAACCAAAACCCTATTTTTAATTCATAACCCTAATTCAAACCCTAACTTTGACCATAAACCCAAAATTTGACCCAAAAACCTAATGTTGACTCGAAACCCTAATTTTAACCCAAAACCGTAATTCTAACATTATTTTTTACCAAAAACCCTATTTTTAACTCAAAACCTTAATTCAAACCCTAAACCCTATGTTTGACAAAAAATCCTAATTTTAACCCTAAGCCCTAATTTTGACCTAAAACCCTAATTCAAACCCTAAACCCTAATTTTCACCCGAAACCCTAATTTTACCCAAAACCCTAATTCTAAACCAAATTCTAACCCTAAGCCCTAATTTTGACCCAGAACCCTAATTTTAACCGAAACCCAATTTTTGACCCAAAAACCTATTTTTAACTCAAAACCCTAATTCAAACCCTGAACCCTAATTTGTACCCAAAACCGTAATTTTCACCCAAAACCCTAATTTTGACCAAAAACCCTAATTGTAACCATATTTTTGTCCCAAAACCCTATTTGTAACTAAAAACCTTAATTCAAACCCTAAACCCTAATTTTGACCCAAAACCCAAATTTGGACCCAAAACCCAAGTTTTGAACCAAAGCCCTAATTCTAACCCTATTTTAAACTCAAAACCCTAATTCCAACCTAAACGAATTTTGACCCTAAATCCAAAATTTGACCGAAAAACCTAAATTTGAACCGTAACCCTAATTTTAATGCAAAACCCTAATTCTAACCCTATTTTTAACCCAAAACCTTAATTATTATCTTATTATTGACCCAAAACCCTATTTTTAACTCAAAACCTTAATTCAAACACTAAACCCTATGTTTGACCAAAAACCTTAATTTTAACCCTAAGCCCTAATTCTATTTCCAACCCTAAACCCTAATTTTGACCCGAAACCCTAATTTCACCTAAAGAACTAATTCTAAACCAAATTCTAACCCTAAGCCCTAATTTTGACCCAGAACCCTAATTTTAACCCAAAACCCAATTCTAACCCTATTTTTTTTACCCAAAAACCTATTTTTAACTCAAAAGCCAAATTCAAACCCTAAACCCTAATTTGTACCAAAAACCCTAATTTTGACGCAAAACCCTATTTTTGACCAAAAACCCTAATTCTAACCATATTTTTGACCCAAAACCCTATTTTTAACTTAAAACCTTAATTCAAACCCTAAACCGTAATTCTAGACCTATTTTAAACTCAAAACCTAATTGAAACTCTAAACCCTAATTTTGACCCTAAACCCAAAATTTGACACAAAAACCTAACTTTGATCCCTAACCCTAATTTTAATGCAAAACCCTAATTCTAACCCTATTTTTGACCCAAAACCCTATTTTCAACTCAAAACCCTATTTCAAACCTTAAATCTGAACCAGAACCCAAATTTTGATCCGAAACCCTAATTTTAAACCAAAACCCTAATTCTAACCTTATTTTTGACTTAAAACCCTTTTTTAACTGAAAACTTAATTCAAACCCTAAACTCTAATTTTGACCCAAAACCCTAATTTGGACCCAAAACCCAAGTTTTGACACAAAACCCTAATTCTAACCCTATTTTGACTCAAAACCCTATTTTAAACTCAAAACCATAATTCAAACCCTAAACCCTAATTTTGATCCTAAACCTTAAATTTGACCCAGAACCTTAATTTTTCCCCAAACCCTAATTTTAACCCAAAACCCTCATTCTAACCCTATTTTTGACCCAAAACACCATTTTAAACTCCAAACCTAATTCAAACCCTAAACCCTAAATTTTACCTAGAACCCTAATTTTGACCCGAAACCCTAATTTAACCCAAAAGTCTAATTCTAACCCTAATTCAAACCCTAAACCCTAATTTTGACCCAGAACACTAATTTTGACCCGAAAGCCTAAATTTTAACCTAAAACCCTAATTTTAACCCTATTTTGACACAAAACCCTATTTTAAACCCAAAACCCTAATTTTGATCCTAAACACTAATTTTAACCCAAAACCCTAATTGTAACCCAAAGCCCTAATTTTGACCCAAAACCCTAATTCTAACCCAATTTTTGACCAAAAACCCTATTTTAAACTCAAAACCCTATTTCAAACCTTCAACCCAGATTTTGACCCTAAACCCTAAATCTGACCCGGAACCCTTATTTTGACCCAAAACCCTATTTTTAAACCAAAACCCTAATTATAACCCTATTTTTGACCCAAAACCCTATTTGTGACTCAACCTTAATTCAAACCCAAAACACTAATTTTGAGCCAAAACCCTAATTTGGACCCAATACCCAAATTCTAACCCCAAACCCTAATTCTAACCTTATTTTTGACCCAAAACCCTAATTTAAACCTAAAACCTAATACAAACCCAAAACCCTAAATTTGACCCAAACCCCTAATTTTGACCCGAAACCCTAATTTTACCCAAAAGTCTAATTCTAACCCTAATTCAAACCATAAACCCTGATTTTGACCCAAAACCCTAATTTTGACCCAAAACCCTAAATTTTAACCCAAAACCCTAATTTTAACCCTATTTTTGACCCAAAACCCTATTTTAAACACAAAAACACTAATTCAAACCCTAAACCCAAATTTTGACCCAAAACCCAAATTCTTACCCTATTTTGACCCAAAACCCTATTTTTAATTCAAAACCCTAATTCAAACCCTAATTTTGACCCTAAACCCAAAATTTGACCCAGAAACCTAATTTTGACCCGTAATCCTTGTTTTAACGCAAACCCCTAATTCTAACCCTATTTTGACCCAAATCCCTATTTTAAACTCAAAACACTAAATCAGACCCAGAACCCTAACTTTGACACGATACCCTAATTTTCAAACAAAACCCAAATTCTAACCCTATTTTGACCCAAAACTGTATTTTAAACTCAAAACCCTAATTCAAACCATATACCCTAATTTTGATCCTAAACCTTAAATTTGACCCAGAACCCTAAATTTTCGCAAAACCCTAATTTTAACCCAAAACCCTAATTCTAACCCTATTTTTGACCAAAAAGACTATTTAAAACTCCAAACCTAATTCAAACCCTAAACCCTAAATTTGACCCAAATCCCTAATTTTGACCCGAAACCCTAATTTTACCCAAAAGTCTAATTCTAACCCTAAACCCTGATTTTGACCCAAAACCCTAATTTTGACACAAAACCCAAAATTTTAACCCAAAACCCTAATTTTTACCCTATTTTTGACCCAAAACCCTATTTTAAACTCAAAGTCCTAATTCAAACCCTAAACCCAAATTTGGACCCAAAACCTAAATTCAAACCCTATTTTGAACCAAAACCCTATTTTTAATTCAAAAGCCTAATTCAAAACCTAACTTTGACCATAAACCCAAAATTCGACCCAAAAACCTAATGTTGACTCGAAACCCTAATTTTAACCCAAAACCGTAATTCTAACATTATTTTTTACCAAAAACCCTATTTTTAACTCAAAACCTTAATTCAAACCCTAAACCCTATGTTTGACAAAAAATCCTAATTTTAACCCTAAGCCCTAATTTTGACCTAAAACCCTAATTCAAACCCTAAACCCTAATTTTGACCCGAAACCCTAATTTTACCCCAAACCCTAATTCTAATCCAAATTCTAACCCTAAGCCCTAATTTTGACCCAGAACCCTAATTTTAACCCAAACCCAATTTTAAACCCAAAAACCTATTTTTAACTCAAAACCCTAATTCAAACCCTGAACCCTAATTTGTACCCAACACCGTAATTTTCACCCAAAACCCTAATTTTGACCAAAAACCCTAATTCTAACCATATTTTTGACCCAAAACCCTATTTTTAACTCAAAACCTTAATTCAAACCCTAAACCCTAATTTTGACCCAAAACCCAAATTTGAGCCCAAAACCCAAGTTTTGAACCAAAACCCTAATTCTAACCCTATTTTTAACTCAAAACCCTAATTCAAACCGTAAAAGGAAATTTTGACCGTAAACCCAAAATTTGACCGAAAAACCTAATTTTGACCCGTAACCCTAATTTTAATGCAAAACCCTAATTCTAACCCTATTTTTAACCCAAAACCGTAATTATTATCTTATTATTGACCCAAAACCCTATTTTTAACTCAACCTTAATTCAAACCCTAAACCCTATGTTTGACCAAAAACCCTAATTTTAACCCTAAGCCCTAATTCTAACCCTATTTCCAACCTTAAACCCTAATTTTGACCCGAAACCCTAATTTTACCCAAAACCCTAATTCTAACCCAAATTCTAACCCTAAGCCCTAATTTTGACCCAGAACCCTAATTTTAACCCAAAACCCTATTCTAACCCTATTTTTTACCAAAAAACCTATTTTTAACTCAAAAGCCTAATTCAAACCCTAAACCCTAATTTGTACCAAAAAACCCTAATTTTGACGCAAAACCCTATTTTTGACCAAAAACCCTAATTCTATCCATATTTTTGACCCAAAACCCTATTTTTAACTTAAAACCTTAATTCAAACCCTAAACCCAAATTCTAGCTCTATTTTAAACTCAAAACCTAATTCAAACTCTAAACCCTAATTTTGACCCTAAACCCAAAATTTGACACAAAAACCTAACTTTGATCCCTAACCCTAATTTTAATGCAAAACCCTAATTCTAACCCTATTTTTGACCCAAAACCCTATTTTCAACTCAAAACCCTATTTCAAACCCTAAACCTTAAATCTGACCCAGAACCCAAATTTTGACCCGAAACCCTAATTTTAAACCAAAACCCTAATTCTAACCTTATTTTTGACTCAAAACCCTTTTTTTAACTGAAAACTTAATTCAAACCCTAAACTCTAATTTTGACCCAAAACCCTAATTTGGACCCAAAACCCAAGTTTTGACACAAAACCCTAATTCTAACCCTATTTTGACTCAAAACCCTATTTTAAACTCAAAACCATAATTCAAACCCTAAACCCTAATTTTGATCCTAACCCTTTAACATTACACCAACCCCTAATTTTACCCCAAACCCTAATTTTAACCCAAAACCCTCATTCTAACCCTATTTTTGACCCAAAACACCATTTTAAACTCCAAACCTAATTCAAACCCTAAACCCTAAATTTTACCTAGAACCCTAATTTTGACCCGAAACCCTAATTTAACCCAAAAGTCTAATTCTAACCCTAATTCAAACCCTAAACCCTAATTTTGACCCAGAACACTAATTTTGACCCGAAAGCCTAAATTTTAACCTAAAACCCTAATTTTAACCCTATTTTGACCCAAAACCCTATTTTAAACCCAAAACCCTAATTTTGATCCTAAACACTAATTTTAACCCAAAACCCTAATTGTAACCCAAAGCCCTAATTTTGACCCAAAACCCTAATTCTAACCCAATTTTTGACCAAAAACCCTATTTTAAACTCAAAACCCTATTTCAAACCTTCAACCCAGATTTTGACCCTAAACCCTAAATCTGACCCGGAACCCTTATTTTGACCCAAAACCCTATTTTTAAACCAAAACCCTAATTATAACCCTATTTTTGACCCAAAACCCTATTTGTGACTCAACCTTAATTCAAACCCAAAACACTAATTTTGAGCCAAACACCTAATTTGGACCCAATACCCAAATTCTAACCCCAAACCCTAATTCTAACCTTATTTTTGACCCAAAACCCTAATTTAAACCTAAAACCTAATACAAACCCAAAACCCTAAATTTGACCCAAAACCCTAAATTTTAACCTAAACCCTAATTTTACCCAAAAGTCTAATTCTAACCCTAATTCAAACCATAAACCCTGATTTTGACCCAAAACCCTAATTTTGACCCAAAACCCTAAATTTTAACCCAAAACCCTAATTTTAACCCTATTTTTGACCCAAACCCCTATTTTAAACTCAAAAACCCTAATTCAAACCCTAAACCCAAATTTTGACCCAAAACCCAAATTCTTACCCTATTTTGACCCAAAACCCTATTTTTAATTCAAAACCCTAATTCAAACCCTAATTTTGACCCTAAACCCAAAATTTGACCCAAACCCCTATTTTTGACCCGTAATCCTTGTTTTAACGCAAACCCCTAATTCTAACCCTATTTTGACCCAAAACCCTATTTTAAACTCAAAACACTAAATCTGACCCAGAACCCTAACTTTGACACGATACCCTAATTTTCAAACAAAACCCAAATTCTAACCCTATTTTGACCCAAAACCGTATTTTAAACTCAAAACCCTAATTCAAACCCTATACCCTAATTTTGATCCTAAACCTTAAATTTGACCCAGAACCCTAAATTTTCCCAAAACCCTAATTTTAACCCAAAACCCTAATTCTAACCCTATTTTTTACCCAAAAGACTATTTAAAACTCCAAACCTAATTCAAACCCTAAACCCTAAATTTGACCCAAATCCCTTATTTTGACCATAAACCCTGATATTTACCCAAAAGTCTAATTCTAACCCTAAACCCCATTTTGACCCAAAACCTAATTTTGACCCAAAACCCAAAATTTTAACCCAAAACCCTAATTTTAACCCTATTTTTGACCCAAAACCCTATTTTAAACTAAAAACCCTAATTCAAACCCTAAACACAAATTTTGACCCAAAACCTAAATTCAAACCCTATTTTGACCCAAAACCCTAATTTTAATTCAAAACCCTAATTCAAAACCTAACTTTGACCATAAACCCAAAATTTGACCCAAAAACCTAATGTTGACTCAAACCCTAATTTTAACCCAAAACCGTAATTCTAACCTTATTTTTTACCCAAAACCCTATTTTTAACTCAAAACCTTAATTCAAACCCTAAACCCTATGTTTGACAAAACCTAATTTAACCCTAACCTATTTTGCCTAAAACCCTAATTCAAACCCTAAACCCTAATTTTACCCAAACCCTAATTTTACCCAAACCCTAATTCTAAACCAAATTCTAACCTAAGCCCTATTTTGACCCAAACCCTAATTTTAACCCCTAACTTTGACCGAAAAACCTATTTTTAACTCAAAACCCTAATTCAAACCCTGAACCCTGATTTGTACCCAACACCGTAATTTTCACCCAAAACCCTAATTTTGACCAAAAACCCTAATTCTAACCATATTTTTGACCCAAAACCCTATTTTTAACTCAACCTTAATTCAAACCCTAAACCCTAATTTGGACCCAAAACCCAAATTTGAGCCCAAAACCCAAGTTTTGAACCAAAACACTAATTCTAACCCTATTTTTAACTCAAAACCCTAATTCAAACCCTAAACCCTAATTTTGACCCTAAACCCAAAATTTGACCGAAAAACCTAATTTTGACCCGTAACCCTAATTTTAATGCAAAACCCTAATTCTAACCCTATTTTTAACCCAAAACCGTAATTATTATCTTATTATTGACCCAAAACCCTATTTTTAACTCAAAACCTTATTTCAAACACTAAACCCTATGTTTGACTAAAAACCCAAATTTTAACCCTAAGCCCTAATTCTAACCCTATTTCCAACCTTAAACCCTAATTTTGACCCGAAACCCTAATTTCACCCAAAACCCAAATTCTAACCCAAATTCTAACCCTAAGCCCTAATTTTAACCCAAAACCCAATTCCAACCCTATTTTTTTACCCAAAAACCTATTTTTAACTAAAAAGCCTAATTCAAACACTAAAGCCTAATTTGTACCAAAAAACCCTAATTTTGACGCAAAACCCTATTTTTGACCAAAAACCCTAATTCTAACCATATTTTTGACCCAAAACCCTATTTTTAACTTAAAACCTTAATTCAAACCCTAAACCGTAATTCTAGACCTATTTTAAACTCAAAACCCTAATTCAAACTCTAAACCCTAATTTTGACCCTAAACCCAAAATTTGACACAAAAACCTAACTTTGATCCCTAACCCTAATTTTAATGCAAAACCCTAATTCTAACCCTATTTTGACCCAAAACCCTATTTTCAACTCAAAACCCTATTTCAAACCTTAAATCTGAACCAGAACCCAAATTTTGATCGGAAACCCTAATTTTTAACCAAAACCCTAATTCTAACCTTATTTTTGACTTAAAACCCTTTTTTTAACATAAAACTTAATTCAAACCCTAAACTCTAATTTTGACCCAAAACCCTAATTTGGACCCAAAACCCAAGTTTTGACACAAAACCCTAATTCTAACCCTATTTTGACTCAAAACCCTATTTTAAACTCAAAACCATAATTCAAAGCCCAAACCCTAATTTTGATCCTAAACCTTAAATTTGACCCAGAACCTTAATTTTTCCCCAAACCCTAATTTTAACCCAAAACCCTCATTCTAACCCTATTTTTGACCCAAAACACCATTTTAAACTCCAAACCTAATTCAAACCCTAAACCCTAAATTTTACCTAGAACCCTAATTTTGACCAAAACCCTAATTTAACCCAAAAGTCTAATTCTAACCCTAATTCAAACCCTAAACCCTAATTTTGACCCGAAACACTAATTTTGACCAAAGCCTAAATTTTAACCTAAAACCCTAATTTTAACCCTATTTTGACCCAAAACCCTATTTTAAACCCAAAACCCAAATATTGAACCTAAACACTAATTTTAACCCAAAACCCTAAAGGTACACCAAAGCCCTCATAATGACCCAAAACCCTCATTCTAACCCAATTTTTGACCAAAACCCTATTTTAAACTCAAAACCCTATTTCAAACCTTCACCATTTTGACCCTAAACCCTAAATCGACCTGAACCCTTTTTTTGACCCAAAACCCTATTTTTAAACCAAAACCCTAATTATAACCCTATTTTTGACCCAAAACCCTATTTGTGACTCAACCTTAATTCAAACCCAAAACACTAATTTTGAGCCAAAACCCAAAATTGGACCCAATACCCAAATTCTAACCCCAAACCCTAATTCTAACCTTATTTTTGACCCAAAACCCTAAACCCAAAACCTAATACAAACCCAAAACCCTAAATTTGACCCAAACCCCTAATTTTGACCAAACCCTAATTTTACCCAAAAGTCTAATTCTAACCCTAATTCAAACCATAAACCCTGATTTTGACCCAAAACCCTAATTTTGACGCAAAACCCTAAATTTTAACCCAAAACCCTAATTTTAACCCTATTTTTGACCCAAAACCCTATTTTAAACTCAAAAACCCTAATTCAAACCCTAAACCCAAATTTTGACCCAAAACCCAAATTCTTACCCTATTTTGACCCAAAACCCTATTTTTAATTCAAAACCCTAATTCAAACCCTAATTTTGACCCTAAACCCAAAATTTGACCCAAAAACCTAATTTTGACCCGTAATCCTTGTTTTAACGAAAACCCAAATTCGAACCCAATTTTGACCCAAAACCCTATTTTAAACTCAAAACACTAAATCTGACCCAGAACCCTAACTTTGACACGATACCCTAATTTTCAAACAAAACCCAAATTCTAACCCTATTTTGACCCAAAACTGTATTTTAAACTCAAAACCCTAATTCAAACCCTATACCCTAATTTTGATCCTAAACCTTAAATTTGACCCAGAACCCTAAATTTTCCCAAAACCCTAATTTTAACCCAAAACCCTAATTCTAACCCTATTTTTGACCCAAAAGACTATTTAAAACTCCAAACCTAATTCAGACCGTAAACCCTAAATTTGACCCGAAACCCTAATTTTACCCAAAAGTCTAATTCTAACCCTAAACCCTGATTTTGACCCAAAACCCTAATTTTGACACAAAATCCATAATTTTGTCCCAAAACCCTAATTTTAACCCTATTTTTGACCCAAAACCCTATTTTAAACTCAAAACCCTAATTCAAACCCTAAACCCAAATTTGGACCCAAAACCTAAATTCAAACCCTATTTTGAACCAAAACCCTATTTTTAATTCAAAACCCTAATTCAAAACCTAACTTTGACCATAAACCCAAAAATTGACCCAAAAACCTAATGTTGACTCGAAACCCTAATTTTAACCAAAAACCGTAATTCTAACATTATTTTTTACCAAAAAACCCTATTTTTAACTCAAAACCTTAATTCAAACCCTAAACCCTATGTTTGACAAAAAATCCTAATTTTAACCCTAAGCCCTAATTTTGACCTAAAACCCTAATTCAAACCCTAAACCCTAATTTTCACCCGAAACCCTAATTTTACCCAAAACCCTAATTCTAAACCAAATTCTAACCCTAAGCCCTAATTTTGACCCAGAACCCTAATTTTAACCCAAACCCAATTTTTGACCCAAAAACCTATTTTTAACTCAAAACCCTAATTCAAACCCTGAACCCTAATTTGTACCCAAAACCGTAATTTTCACCCAAAACCCTAATTTTGACCAAAAACCCTAATTGTAACCATATTTTTGTCCCAAAACCCTATTTTTAACTAAAAACCTTAATTCAAACCCTAAACCCTAATTTTGACCCAAAACCCAAATTTGGGCCCAAAACCCAAGTTTTGAACCAAAACCCTAATTCTAACCCTATTTTTAACTCAAAACCCTAATTCCAACCGTAAAAGGAAATTTTGACCGTAAACCCAAAATTTGACCGAAAAACCTAATTTTGACCCGTAACCCTAATTTTAATGCAAAACCCTAATTCTAACCCTATTTTTAACCCAAAACCGTAATTATTATCTTATTATTGACCCAAAACCCTATTTTTAACTCAAACTTAATTCAAACCCTAAACCCTATGTTTGACCAGAAACCCTAATTTTAACCCTAAGCCCTAATTCTAACCCTATTTCCAACCATAAACCCTAATTTTGACCCGAAACCCTAATTTCACCCAAAACCCTAATTCTAACCCAAATTCTAACCCTAAGCCCTAATTTTGACCCAGAACCCTAATTTTAACCCAAAACCCAATTCTAACCCTATTTTTTTACCCAAAAACCTATTTTTCACTCAAAAGCCTAATTCAAACCCTAAACCCTAATTTGTACCAAAAAACCCTAATTTTGACGCAAAACCCTATTTTTGACCAAAAACCCTAATTCTAACCATATTTTTGACCCAAAACCCTATTTTTAACTTAAAACCTTAATTCAAACCCTAAACCGTAATTCTAGACCTATTTTAAACTCAAAACCCTAATTCAAACTCTAAACCCTAATTTTGACCCTAAACCCAAAATTTGACACAAAAACCTAACTTTGATCCCTAACCCTAATTTTAATGCAAAACCCTAATTCTAACCCTATTTTTGACCCAAAACCCTATTTTCAACTCAAAACCCTATTTCAAACCTTAAATCAACTAACCCAAATTTTGACCAAAACCCTAATTTTAAACCAAAACCCTAATTCTAACCTTATTTTTGACTTAAAACCCTTTTTTTAACTGAAAACTTAATTCAAACCCTAAACTCTAATTTTGACCCAAAACCCTAATTTGGACCCAAAACCCAAGTTTTGACACAAAACCCTAATTCTAACCCTATTTTGACTCAAAACCCTATTTTAAACCAAAACCCTAATTATAACCCTATTTTTGACCCAAAACCCTATTTGTGACTCAACCTTAATTCAAACCCAAAACACTAATTTTGAGCCAAAACCCTAATTTGGACCCAATACCCAAATTCTAACCCCAAACCCTAATTCTAACCTTATTTTTGACCCAAAACCCTAATTTAAACCTAAAACCTAATACAAACCCAAAACTCTAAATTTGACCCAAACCCCTAATTTTGAGCCGAAACCCTAATTTTACCCAAAAGTCTAATTCTAACCCTAATTCAAACCATAAACCCTGTTTTTGACCCAAAACCCTAATTTTGACCCAAAACCCTAAATTTTAATCCAAAACCCTAATTTTAACCCTATTTTAAACTCAAAAACCCTAATTCAAACCCTAAACCCAAATTTTGACCCAAAACCCAAATTCTTACCCTATTTTGACCCAAAACCCTATTTTTAATTCAAAACCCTAATTCAAACCCTAATTTTGACCCTAAACCCAAAATTTGACCCAAAAACCTAATTTTGACCCGTAATCCTTGTTTTAACGCAAACCCCTAATTCTAACCCTATTTTGACCCAAAACCCTATTTTAAACTCAAAACACTAAATCTGACCCAGAACCCTAACTTTGACACGATACCCTAATTTTCAAACAAAACCCAAATTCTAACCCTATTTTGACCCAAAACTGTATTTTAAACTCAAAACCCTAATTCAAACCCTATACCCTAATTTTGATCCTAAACCTTAAATTTGACCCAGAACCCTAAATTTTCCCAAAACCCTAATTTTAACCCAAAACCCTAATTCTAACCCTATTTTTGACCCAAAAGACTATTTAAAACTCAAAACCTAATTCAAACCCTAAACCCTAAATTTGACCCAAATCCCTAATTTTGATCCAAAACCCTAATTTTACCCATAAGTCTAATTCTAACCCTAAACCCGCTTTTTGACCCAAAACCCTAATTTTGACCCAAAACACAATATTTTAACCCAAAACCCTAATTTTAACCCTATTTTTGACCCAAAACCCTATTTTAAACTCAAAACCCTAATTCAAACCCTAAACCCAAATTTGGACCCAAAACCTAAATTCAAACCCTATTTTGAACCAAAAACCTATTTTTAATTCAAAACCCTAATTCAAAAGCTAACTTTGACCATAAACCCAAAATTTGACCCAAAAACCTAATGTTGACTCGAAACCCTAATTTTAACCCAAAACCGTAATTCTAACATTATTTTTTACCAAAACCCTATTTTTAACTCAAAACCTTAATTCAAACCCTAAACCTATGTTTGACAAAAATCCTAATTTTAACCCTAAGCCCTAATTTTGACCTAAAACCC
This sequence comes from Sophora flavescens, assembly GCA_030762895.1. Taxonomy (NCBI): domain Eukaryota; kingdom Viridiplantae; phylum Streptophyta; class Magnoliopsida; order Fabales; family Fabaceae; genus Sophora; species Sophora flavescens. The sequence continues at coordinate 11,859,715 of JAUPTC010000012.1, forward strand.
TAATTCAAACCCTAAACCCTAATTTTGATCCAAAACCCTAATTTTACCCAAAACCCTAATTCTAAACCAAATTCTAACCATAAGCCCTAATTTTGACTCCTAAATTTTAACCCAAACCCAATTTTTGACCCAAAACCTATTTTTAACTCAAAACCCTAATTCAAACCCCGAACCCTAATTTGTACCCAAAACCGTAATTTTCACCCAAAACCATAATTTTGACCAAAACCCAAATTCTAACCATATTTTTGACCCAAAACCCTATTTTTAACTAAAAACCTTAATTCAAACCCTAAACCCTAATTTTGACCCAAAACCCAAGTTTTGAACCAAAACCCTAATTCTAACCCTATTTTTAACTCAAAACCCTAATTCAAACCCTAAAATGAAATTTTGACCGTAAACCCAAAATTTGACCGAAAAACCTAATTTTGACCCGTAACCCTAATTTTAATGCAAAACCCTAATTCTAACCCTATTTTTAACCCAAAACCGTAATTATTATCTTATTATTGACCCAAAACCCTATTTTTAACTCAACCTTAATTCAAACCCTAAACCCTATGTTTGACCAAAAACCCTAATTTTAACCCTAAGCCCTAATTCTAACCCTATTTCCAACCTTAAACCCTAATTTTGACCCGAAACCCTAATTTCACCCAAAACCCTAATTCTAACCCAAATTCTAACCATAAGCCCTAATTTTGACCCAGAACCCTAATTTTAACCCAAAACCCTATTCTAACCCTATTTTTTACCCAAAAACCTATTTTTAACTCAAAAGCCTAATTCAAACCCTAAACCCTAATTTGTACCAAAAAACCCTAATTTTGACGCAAAACCCTATTTTTGACCAAAAACCCTAATTCTATCCATATTTTTGACCCAAACCCTATTTTTAACTTAAAACCTTAATTCAAACCCTAAACCTTAATTCTAGCTCTATTTTAAACTCAAAACCCTAATTCAAACTCTAAACCCTAATTTTGACCCTAAACCCAAAATTTGACACAAAAACCTAACTTTGATCCCTAACCCTAATTTTAATGCAAAACCCTAATTCTAACCCTATTTTTGACCCAAAACCCTATTTTCAACTCAAAACCCTATTTCAAACCCTAAACCTTAAATCGAACCAAACCCAAATTTTGACCAAAACCCAAATTTTAAACCAAAACCCTAATTCTAACCTTATTTTTGACTCAAAACCCTTTTTTAATGAAAACTTAATTCAAACCCTAAACTATAATTTTGACCCAAAACCCTAATTTGGACCCAAAACCCAAGTTTTGACACAAAACCCTAATTCTAACCCTATTTTGACTCAAAACCCTATTTTAAACTCAAAACCATAATTCAAACCCTAAACCCTAATTTTGATCCTAAACCTTAAATTTGACCCAACCTTAATTTTTCCCCAAACCCTAATTTTAACCCGAAACCCTCATTCTAACCCTATTTTTGACCCAAAACACCATTTTAAACTCCAAACCTAATTCAAACCCTAAACCCTAAATTTTACCTAGAACCCTGATTTTGACCCGAAACCCTTATTTAACCCAAAAGTCTAATTCTAACCCTAATTCAAACCCTAAACGCTAATTTTGACCCAGAACACTAATTTTGACCCGAAAGCCTAAATTTTAACCTAAAACCCTAATTTTAACCCTTTTTTGACCCAAAACCCTATTTTAAACCCAAAACCCTAATTTTGATCCTAAACACTAATTTTAACCCAAAACCCTAATTGTAACCCAAAGCCCTAATTTTAACCCAAAACCCTAATTCTACCCAATTTTTGACCAAAAATCCTATTTTAAGCTCAAAACCCTATTTCAAACCTTCAACCCAGATTTTGAACCTAAACCCTAAATCTGACCCGGAACCCTTATTTTGACCCAAAACCCTATTTTTAAACCAAACCCCTAATTATAACCCTATTTTTGACCCAAAACCCTATTTGTGACTCAACCTTAATTCAAACCCTAAACAATAATTTTGAGCCAAAAAGCTAATTTGGACCCAAAACCCAAATTCTAACCCCAAACCCTAATTCTAACCTTATTTTTGACCCAAAACCCTATTTTAAACCCAAAACCTAATTCAAACCCAAAACCCTAAATTTGACCCAAACCCCTAATTTTGACCCGAAACCCTAATTTTACCCAAAAGTCTAATTCTAACCCTAATTCAAACCATAAACCCTGATTTTGACCCAAAACCCTAATTTTGACCCAAAACCCTAAATTTTAACCCAAAACCCTAATTTTAACCCTATTTTTGACCCAAAACCCTATTTTAAACTCAAAAACCCTAATTCAAACCCTAAACCCAAATTTTGACCCAAAACCCAAATTCTTACCCTATTTTGACCCAAAACCCTATTTTTAATTCAAAACCCTAATTCAAACCCTAATTTTGACCCTAAACCCAAAATTTGACCCAAAAACCTAATTTTGACCCGTAATCCTTGTTTTAACGCAAACCCCTAATTCTAACCCTATTTTGACCCAAAACCCTATTTTAAACTCAAAACACTAAATCTGACCCAGAACCCTAACTTTGACACGATACCCTAATTTTCAAACAAAACCCAAATTCTAACCCTATTTTGACCCAAAACTGTATTTTAAACTCAAAACCCTAATTCAAACCCTATACCCTAATTTTGATCCTAAACCTTAAATTTGACCAATAAACGTAAATATTCCCTAAACCCTAATTTTAACCCAAAACCCTAATTCTAACCCTATTTTTGACCCAAAAGACTATTTAAAACTCCAAACCTAATTCAAACCCTAAACCCTAAATTTGACCCAAATCCCTAATTTTGATCCAAAACCCTAATTTTACCCAAAAGTATAATTCTAACCCTAAACCCTGATTTTGACCCAAAACCCTAATTTTGACACAAAACCCAAAATTTTAACCCAAAACCCTAATTTTTACCCTATTTTTGACCCAAAACCCTATTTTAAACTCAAAGTCCTAATTCAAACCCTAAACCCAAATTTGGACCCAAAACCTAAATTCAAACCCTATTTTGAACCAAAACCCTATTTTTAATTCAAAACCTAATTCAAAACCTAACTTTGACCATAAACCCAAAATTTGACCCAAAAACCTAATGTTGACTCAAACCCTAATTTTAACCCAAAACCGTAATTCTAACATTATTTTTTACCAAAAACCCTATTTTTAACTCAAAACCTTAATTCGAACCCTAAATCCTATGTTTGACAAAAAATCCTAATTTTAACCCTAAGCCCTAATTTTGACCTAAAACCCTAATTCAAACCCTAAACCGTAATTTTGATCCGAAACCCTAATTTTACCCAAAACCCTAATTCTAAACCAAATTCTAACCATAAGCCCTAATTTTGACTCAGAACCCAAATTTTAACCCAAACCCAATTTTTGACCCAAAAACCTATTTTTAACTCAAAACCCTAATTCAAACCCTGAACCCTAATTTGTACCCAAAACCGTAATTTTCACCCAAAACCATAATTTTGACCAAAAACCCAAATTCTAACCATATTTTTGACCCAAAACCCTATTTTTAACTAAAAACCTTAATTCAAACCCTAAACCCTAATTTTGACCCAAAACCCAAAACCCAAGTTTTGAACCAAAACCCTAATTCTAACCCTATTTTTAACTCAAAACCCTAATTCAAACCCTAAAAGGAAATTTTGACCGTAAACCCAAAATTTGACCGAAAAACCTAATTTTGACCCGTAACCCTAATTTTAATGCAAAACCCTAATTCTAACCCTATTTTTAACCCAAAACCGTAATTATTATCTTATTATTGACCCAAAACCCTATTTTTAACTCAACCTTAATTCAAACCCTAAACCCTATGTTTGACCAAAAACCCTAATTTTAACCCTAAGCCCTAATTCTAACCCTATTTCCAACCTTAAACCCTAATTTTGACCCGAAACCCTAATTTCACCCAAAACCCTAATTCTAACCCAAATTCTAACCATAAGCCCTAATTTTGACCCAGAACCCTAATTTTAACCCAAAACCCTATTCTAACCCTATTTTTTACCCAAAAACCTATTTTTAACTCAAAAGCCTAATTCAAACCCTAAACCCTAATTTGTACCAAAAAACCCTAATTTTGACGCAAAACCCTATTTTTGACCAAAAACCCTAATTCTATCCATATTTTTGACCCAAACCCTATTTTTAACTTAAAACCTTAATTCAAACCCTAAACCTTAATTCTAGCTCTATTTTAAACTCAAAACCCTAATTCAAACTCTAAACCCTAATTTTGACCCTAAACCCAAAATTTGACACAAAAACCTAACTTTGATCCCTAACCCTAATTTTAATGCAAAACCCTAATTCTAACCCTATTTTTGACCCAAAACCCTATTTTCAACTCAAAACCCTATTTCAAACCCTAAACCTTAAATCTGACCCAGAACCCAAATTTTGACCCGAAACCCAAATTTTAAACCAAAACCCTAATTCTAACCTTATTTTTGACTCAAAACCCTTTTTTTAACTGAAAACTTAATTCAAACCCTAAACTCTAATTTTGACCCAAAACCCTAATTTGGACCCAAAACCCAAGTTTTGACACAAAACCCTAATTCTAACCCTATTTTGACTCAAAACCCTATTTTAAACTCAAAACCATAATTCAAACCCTAAACCCTAATTTTGATCCTAAACCTTAAATTTGACCCAGAACCTTAATTTTTCCCCAAACCCTAATTTTAACCCAAAACCCTCATTCTAACCCTATTTTTGACCCAAAACACCATTTTAAACTCCAAACCTAATTCAAACCCTAAACCCTAAATTTTACCTAGAACCCTAATTTTGACCCGAAACCCTAATTTAACCCAAAAGTCTAATTCTAACCCTAATTCAAACCCTAAACCCTAATTTTGATCCTAAACACTAATTTTGAGCCGAAAGCCTAAATTTTAACCTAAAACCCTAATTTTAACCCTATTTTGACCCAAAACCCTATTTTAAACCCAAAACCCTAATTTTGATCCTAAACACTAATTTTAACCCAAAACCCTAATTGTAACCCAAAGCCCTAATTTTGACCCAAAACCCTAATTCTAACCCAATTTTTGACCAAAAACCCTATTTTAAACTCAAAACCCTATTTCAAACCTTCAACCCAGATTTTGACCCTAAACCCTAAATCTGACCCGGAACCCTTATTTTGACCCAAAACCCTATTTTTAAACCAAAACCCTAATTATAACCCTATTTTTGACCCAAAACCCTATTTGTGACTCAACCTTAATTCAAACCCAAAACAATAATTTTGAGCCAAAACCCTAATTTGGACCCAATACCCAAATTCTTACCCCAAACCCTAATTCTAACCTTATTTTTTACTCAAAACCCTATTTTAAACCCAACACCTAATTCAAACCCAAAACCCTAAATTTGACCCAAACCCCTAATTTTGACCCGAAACCCTAATTTTACCCAAATGTCTAATTCTAACCCTAATTCAAACCATAAACCCTGTTTTTGACCCAAAACCCTAATTTTGACCCAAAACCCTAAATTTTAACCCAAAACCCTAATTTTAACCCTATTTTTGACCCAAAACCCTATTTTAAACTCAAAAACACTAATTCAAACCCTAAACCCAAATTTTGACCCAAAACCCAAATTCTTACCCTATTTTGACCCAAAACCCTATTTTTAATTCAAAACCCTAATTCAATCCCTAATTTTGACCCTAAACCCAAAATTTGACCCAGAAACCTAATTTTGACCCGTAATCCTTGTTTTAACGCAAACCCCTAATTCTAACCCTATTTTGACCCAAAACCCTATTTTAAACTCAAAACACTAAATCAGACCCAGAACCCTAACTTTGACACGATACCCTAATTTTCAAACAAAACCCAAATTCTAACCCTACTTTGACCCAAAACTGTATTTTAAACTCAAAACCCTAATTCAAACCCTATACCCTAATTTTGATCCTAAACCTTAAATTTGACCCAAAACCCTAAATTTTCCCAAAACCCTAATTTTAACCCAAAACCCTAATTCTAACCCTATTTTTGACCCAAAAGACTATTTAAAACTCCAAACCTAATTCAAACCCTAAACCCTAAATTTGACCCAAATCCCTAATTTTGACCCGAAACCCTAATTTTACCCAAAAGTCTAATTCTAACCCTAAACCCTGATTTTGACCCAAAACCCTAATTTTGACACAAAACCCAAAATTTTAACCCAAAACCCTAATTTTAACCCTATTTTTGACCCAAAACCCTATTTTAAACTCAAAACCCTAATTCAAACCCTAAACCCAAATTTGGACCCAAAACCTAAATTCAAACCCTATTTTGAACCAAAACCCTATTTTTAATTCAAAAGCCTAATTCAAAACCTAACTTTGACCATAAACCCAAAATTTGACCCAAAAACCTAATGTTGACTCGAAACCCTAATTTTAACCCAAAACCGTAATTCTAACATTATTTTTTACCAAAAACCCTATTTTTAACTCAAAACCTTAATTCGAACCCTAAATCCTATGTTTGACAAAAAATCCTAATTTTAACCCTAAGCCCTAATTTTGACCTAAAACCCTAATTCAAACCCTAAACCGTAATTTTGATCCGAAACCCTAATTTTACCCAAAACCCTAATTCTAAACCAAATTCTAACCATAAGCCCTAATTTTGACTCAGAACCCAAATTTTAACCCAAACCCAATTTTTGACCCAAAAACCTATTTTTAACTCAAAACCCTAATTCAAACCCTGAACCCTAATTTGTACCCAAAACCGTAATTTTCACCCAAAACCATAATTTTGACCAAAAACCCAAATTCTAACCATATTTTTGACCCAAAACCCTATTTTTAACTAAAAACCTTAATTCAAACCCTAAACCCTAATTTTGACCCAAAACCCAAGTTTTGAACCAAAACCCTAATTCTAACCCTATTTTTAACTCAAAACCCTAATTCAAACCCTAAAAGGAAATTTTGACCGTAAACCCAAAATTTGACCGAAAAACCTAATTTTGACCCGTAACCCTAATTTTAATGCAAAACCCTAATTCTAACCCTATTTTTAACCCAAAACCGTAATTATTATCTTATTATTGACCCAAAACCCTATTTTTAACTCAACCTTAATTCAAACCCTAAACCCTATGTTTGACCAAAAACCCTAATTTTAACCCTAAGCCCTAATTCTAACCCTATTTCCAACCTTAAACCCTAATTTCACCCAAAACCCAAATTCTAACCCAAATTCTAACCCTAAGCCCTAATTTTGACCCAGAACCCTAATTTTAACCCAAAACCCTATTCTAACCCTATTTTTTACCCAAAAACCTATTTTTAACTCAAAAGCCTAATTCAAACCCTAAACCCTAATTTGTACCAAAAAACCCTAATTTTGACGCAAAACCCTATTTTTGACCAAAAACCCTAATTCTATCCATATTTTTGACCCAAACCCTATTTTTAACTTAAAACCTTAATTCAAACCCTAAACCTTAATTCTAGCTCTATTTTAAACTCAAAACCCTAATTCAAACTCTAAACCCTAATTTTGACCCTAAACCCAAAATTTGACACAAAAACCTAACTTTGATCCCTAACCCTAATTTTAATGCAAAACCCTAATTCTAACCCTATTTTTGACCCAAAACCCTATTTTCAACTCAAAACCCTATTTCAAACCCTAAACCTTAAATCGAACCCTAACCCAAATTTTGACCAAAACCCAAATTTTAAACCAAAACCCTAATTCTAACCTTATTTTTGACTTAAAACCCTTTTTTTAACTGAAAACTTAATTCAAACCCTAAACTCTAATTTTGACCCAAAACCCTAATCCACTCAAAACCCAAGTTTTGACACAAAACCCTTATTCTAACCCTATTTTGACTCAAAACCCTATTTTAAACTCAAAACCATAATTCAAACCCTAAACCCTAATTTTGATCCTAAACCTTAAATTTGACCCAGAACCTTAATTTTTCCCCAAACCCTAATTTTAACCCAAAACCCTCATTCTAACCCTATTTTTGACCCAAAACACCATTTTAAACTCCAAACCTAATTCAAACCCTAAACCCTAAATTTTACCTAGAACCCTAATTTTGACCCGAAACCCTAATTTAACCCAAAAGTCTAATTCTAACCCTAATTCAAACCCTAAACCCTAATTTTGACCCAGAACACTAATTTTGACCCGAAAGCCTAAATTTTAACCTAAAACCCTAATTTTAACCCTATTTTGACCCAAAACCCTATTTTAAACCCAAAACCCTAATTTTGATCCTAAACACTAATTTTAACCCAAAACCCTAATTGTAACCCAAAGCCCTAATTTTGACCCAAAACCCTAATTCTAACCCAATTTTTGACCAAAAACCCTATTTTAAACTCAAAACCCTATTTCAAACCTTCAACCCAGATTTTGACCCTAAACCCTAAATCAACCGAACCCTTATTTTGACCCAAAACCCTATTTTTAAACCAAAACCCTAATTATAACCCTATTTTTGACCCAAAACCCTATTTGTGACTCAACCTTAATTCAAACCCAAAACACTAATTTTGAGCCAAATCCCTAATTTGGACCCAATACACAAATTCTAAACCCCAAACCCTAATTCTAACCTTATTTTTTACTCAAAACCCTATTTTAAACCCAACACCTAATTCAAACACAAAACCCTAAATTTGACCCAAACCCCTAATTTTGACCCGAAACCCTAATTTTACCCAAATGTCTAATTCTAACCCTAATTCAAACCATAAACCCTGATTTTGACCCAAAACCCTAATTTTGACCCAAAACCCTAAATTTTAACCCAAAACCCTAATTTTAACCCTATTTTTGACCCAAAACCCTATTTTAAACTCAAAAACCCTAATTCAAACCCTAAACCCAAATTTTGACCCAAAACCCAAATTCTTACCCTATTTTGACCCAAAACCCTATTTTTAATTCAAAACCCTAATTCAATCCCTAATTTTGACCCTAAACCCAAAATTTGACCCAGAAACCTAATTTTGACCCGTAATCCTTGTTTTAACGCAAACCCCTAATTCTAACCCTATTTTGACCCACAACCCTCTTTTAAACTCAAAACACTAAATCAGACCTAACCCTATCTTTGACACGATACCCTAATTTTCAAACAAAACCCAAATTCTAACCCTATTTTGACCCAAAACTGTATTTTAAACTCAAAACCCTAATTCAAACCCTATACCCTAATTTTGATCCTAAACCTTAAATTTGACCCAGAACCCTAAATTTTCCCAAAACCCTAATTTTAACCCAAAACCCTAATTCTAACCCTATTTTTGACCCAAAAGACTATTTAAAACTCCAAACCTAATTCAAACCCTAAACCCTAAATTTGACCCAAATCCCTAATTTTGACCCGAAACCCTAATTTTACCCAAAACCCTAATTCAAACCCTAAACCCTAAATTTGACCCAAATCCCTAATTTTGACCCGAAACCCTAATTTTAACCCAAAACCCTAATTTTAACCCTATTTTTGACCCAAAACCCTATTTTAAACTCAAAACCCTAATTCAAACCCTAAACCCAAATTTGGACCCAAAACCTAAATTCAAACCCTATTTTGAACCAAAACCCTATTTTTAATTCAAAACCCTAATTCAAACCCTAACTTTGACCATAAACCCAAAATTTGACCCAAAACCATAATGTTGACTCGAAACCTTAATTTTAACCCAAAACCGAAATTCTAACATTATTTTTTACCAAAAAACCTATTTTTAACTCAAAACCTTAATTCAAACCCTAAACCCTATGTTTGACAAAAAACCATAATTTTAACGCTAAGCCCTAATTTTGACCTACAACCCTAATTCAAACCCTAAACCCTAATTTTGATCAGAAACCCTAATTTTACCCAAAACCCAAATTCTAACCCTAAGCCCTAATTTTGACCCAGAACCCTAATTTTAACCCAAACCCAATTTTTGACCCAAAAACCTATTTTTAACTCAAAACCCTAATTCAAACCCTGAACCCTAATTTGTACCCAAAACCGTAATTTTCACCCAAAACCCTAATTTTGACCAAAAACCCTAATTCTAACCATATTTTTGACCCAAAACCCTATTTTTAACTCAAAACCTTAATTCAAACACTAAACCCTAATTTTGACCCAAAACCCAAATTTGGACCCAAAACCCAGTTTTGAACCAAAACCCTAATTCTAACCCTATTTTTAAGCTCAAACCCTAATTCAAACCCTAAACCCTAATTTTGACCCTAAACCCAAAGTTTGACCAAAAACCTAATTTTGACCCGTAACCCTAATTTTAATGCAAAACCCTAATACTAACACTATTTGTAAAACAAAACCGTAATTATTATCTTATTATTGACTCAAAACCCTATTTTTAACTCAAAACCTTAATTCAAACCCTAAACCCTATGTTTGACCAAAAACCCTAATTTTAACCCTAAGCCCTAATTCTAACCCTATTTCCAACCCTAAACCCTAATTTTGACCCGAAACCCTAATTTCACCCAAAACCCTAATTCTAACACAAATTCTAACGCTAAGCCCTAATTTTGACCCAGAACCCTAATTTTAACCCAAAACCCTATTCTAACCCTATTTTTTTACCCAAAAACCTATTTTTAACTCAAAAGCCTAATTCAAACCCTAAAGCCTAATTTGTACCAAAAATCCCTAATTTTGACGCAAAACCCTATTTTTTTTATCAAAAACCGTAATTCTAACCATATTTTTGACCCAAAACCCTATTTTTAACTCAAAACCTTAATTCAAACACTAAACCCTAATTTTGACCCAAAACCCAAATTTGGGCCCAAAACCCAAGTTTTGAACCAAAACCCTAATTCTAACCCTATTTTTAGCTCAAAACCCTAATTCAAACCCTAAACCCTAATTTTGACCCTAAACCCAAAGTTTGACCAAAAAACCTAATTTTGACCCGTAACCCTAATTTTAATGCAAAACCCTAATTCTAACCCTATTTTTAACCCAAAACCGTAATTATTATCTTATTATTGACTCAAAACCCTATTTTTAACTCAAAACCTTAATTCAAACCCTAAACCCTATGTTTGACCAAAAACCCTAATTTTAACCCTAAGCCCTAATTCTAACCCTATTTCCAACCCTAAACCCTAATTTTGACCCGAAACCCTAATTTCACCCAAAACCCTAATTCTAACCCAAATTCTAACGCTAAGCCCAAATTTTGACCGAGAACCCTAATTTTAACCCAAAACCCTATTCTAACCCTATTTTTTTACCCAAAAACCTATTTTTAACTCAAAAGCCTAATTCAAACCCTAAACCCTAATTTGTACCAAAAAACCCTAATTTTGACGCAAAACCCTATTTTTGACCAAAAACCCTAATTCTAACAATATTTTTGACCCAAAACCCTCTTTTTAACTTAAAACCTTAATTCAAACCCTAAACCGTAATTCTAGACCTATTTTAAACTCAAAACCCTAATTCAAACTCTAAACCCTAATTTTGACCCTAAACCCAAAATTTGACACAAAAACCTAACTTTGATCCCCTAACCCTAATTTTAATGCAAAACCCTAATTCTAACCCTATTTTTGACCCAAAACCCTATTTTCAACTCAAAACCCTATTTCAAACCTTAACTCTGAACCAGAACCCAAATTTTGACCCGAAACCCTAATTTTAAACCAAAACCCTAATTCTAACCTTATTTTTGACTTAAAACCCTTTTTTTAACTGAAAACTTAATTCAAACCCTAAACTCTAATTTTGACCCAAAACCCTAATCCACTCAAAACCCAAGTTTTGACACAAAACCCTTATTCTAACCCTATTTTGACTCAAAACCCTATTTTAAACTCAAAACCATAATTCAAACCCTAAACCCTAATTTTGATCCTAAACCTTAAATTTGACCCAGAACCTTAATTTTTCCCCAAACCCTAATTTTAACCCAAAACCCTCATTCTAACCCTATTTTTGACCCAAAACACCATTTTAAACTCCAAACCTAATTCAAACCCTAAACCCTAAATTTTACCTAGAACCCTAATTTTGACCAGAAACCCTAATTTAACCCAAAAGTCTAATTCTAACCCTAATTCAAAACCTAAACCCTAATTTTGACCCAGAACACTAATTTTGACCCGAAAGCCTAAATTTTAACCTAAAACCCTAATTTTAACCCTATTTTGACCCAAAACCCTATTTTAAACCCAAAACCCTAATTTTGATCCTAAACAATAATTTTAACCCAAAACCCTAATTGTAACCCAAAGCCCTAATTTTGACCCAAAACCCTAATTCTAACCCAATTTTTGACCAAAAACCCTATTTTAAACTCAAAACCCTATTTCAAACCTTCAACCCAAATTTTGACCCTAAACCCTAAATCTGACCCGGAACCCTTATTTTGACCCAAAACCCTATTTTTAAACCAAAACCCTAATTATAACCCTATTTTTGACCCAAAACCCTATTTGTGACTCAACCTTAATTCAAACCCAAAACACTAATTTTGAGCCAAAACCATAATTTGGACCCAATACCCAAATTCTAACCCCAAACCCTAATTCTAACCTTATTTTTGACCCAAAACCCTAATTTAAACCTAAAACCTAATACAAACCCAAAACCCTAAATTTGACCCAAACCCCTAATTTTGACCCGAAACCCTAATTTTACCCAAAAGTCTAATTCTAACCCTAATTCAAACCATAAACCCTGATTTTGACCCAAAACCCTAATTTTGACGCAAAACCCTAAATTTTAACCCAAAACCCTAATTTTAACCCTATTTTTGACCCAAAACCCTATTTTAAACTCAAAAACCCTAATTCAAACCCTAAACCCAAATTTTGACCCAAAACCCAAATTCTAACCCTATTATGACCCAAAACCCAATTTTTAATTCAAAACCCTAATTCAAACCCTAATTTTGACCCTAAACCCAAAATTTGACCCAAGAACCTAATTTTGACCCGTAATCCTGGTTTTAACGCAAACCCCTAATTCTAACCCTATTTTGACCCAAAACCCTATTTTAAACTCAAAACACTAAATCGACCCGAAACCCTAACTTTGACACGATACCCTAATTTTCAAACAAAACCCAAATTCTAACCCTATTTTGACCCAAAACTGTATTTTAAACTCAAAACCCTAATTCAAACCCTATACCCTAATTTTGATCCTAAACCTTAAATTTGACCGAGAACCCTAAATTTTCCCAAAACCCTAATTGTAACCCAAAACCCTAATTCTAACCCAATTTTTGACCCAAAAGACTATTTAAAACTCCAAACCTAATGCAAACCCTAAACCCTAAATTTGACCCAAATCCCTAATTTTGACCCGAAACCCTAATTTTAACCCAAAACCCTAATTTTAACCCTAAACCCTGATTTTGACCCAAAACCCTAATTTTGACACAAAACCCAAAATTTTAACCCAAAACCCTAATTTTAACCCTATTTTTGACCCAAAACCCTATTTTAAACTCAAAACCCTAATTCAAACCCTAAACCCAAATTTGGACCCAAAACCTAAATTCAAACCCTATTTTGAACCAAAACCCTATTTTTAATTCAAAACCCTAATTCAAAACCTAACTTTGACCATAAACCCAAAATTTGACCCAAAACCATAATGTTGACTCGAAACCCTAATTTTAACCCAAAACCGTAATTCTAACATTATTTTTTACCAAAAACCCTATTTTTAACTCAAAACCTTAATTCAAACCCTAAACCCTATGTTTGACAAAAAATCCTAATTTTAACCCTAAGCCCTAATTTTGACCTAAAACCCTAATTCAAACCCTAAACCCTAATTTTCACCCGAAACCCTAATTTTACCCAAAACCCTAATTCTAAACCAAATTCTAACCCTAAGCCCTAATTTTGACCCAGAACCCTAATTTTAACCCAAACCCAATTTTTGACCCAAAAACCTATTTTTAACTCAAAACCCTAATTCAAACCCTGAACCCTAATTTGTACCCAAAACCGTAATTTTCACCCAAAACCCTAATTTTGACCAAAAACCCTAATTGTAACCATATTTTTGTCCCAAAACCCTATTTTTAACTAAAAACCTTAATTCAAACCCTAAACCCTAATTTTGACCCAAAACCCAAGTTTTGAACCAAAACCCTAATTCTAACCCTATTTTTAACTCAAAACCCTAATTCAAACCCTAAACCCTAATTTTGACCCTAAACCCAAAATTTGACCGAAAAACCTAATTTTGACCCGTAACCCTAATTTTAATGCAAAACCCTAATTCTAACCCTATTTTTAACCCAAAACCGTAATTATTATCTTATTATTGACCCAAAACCCTATTTTTAACTCAACCTTAATTCAAACCCTAAACCCTATGTTTGACCAAAACCCTAATTTTAACCCTAAGCCCTAATTCTAACCCTATTTCCAACCTTAAACCCTAATTTTGACCAAACCCTAATTTCACCCAAAACCCTAATTCTAACCCAAATTCTAACCCTAAGCCCTAATTTTGACCCAAACCTAATTTTAACCCAAAACCCTATTCTAACCCTATTTTTTTTACCCAAAACCTATTTTTAACTCAAAAGCCTAATTCAAACCCTAAACCCTAATTTGTACCAAAAACCCTAATTTTGACGCAAAACCCTATTTTTGACCAAAACCCTAATTCTAACCATATTTTTGACCCAAAACCCTATTTTTAACTTAAAACCTTAATTCAAACCCTAAACCGTAATTCTAGACCTATTTTAAACTCAAATCCCTAATTCAAAATCTAAACCCTAAATTTGACCCTAAACCCAAAATTTGACACAAAACCTAACTTTGATCCCTAACCCTAATTTTAATGCAAAACCCTAATTCTAACCCTATTTTGACCCAAAACCCTATTTTCAACTCAAAACCCTATTTCAAACCTTAAATCTGAACCAGAACCCAAATTTTGACCCGAAACCCTAATTTTAAACCAAAACCCTAATTCTAACCTTATTTTTGACAAAAAACCCTATTTTAAACAGAAAACATAAGACAAACACTAAACTCTAATTTTGACCCAAAACCCTAATTTGGACCCAAAACCCAAGTTTTGACACAAAACCCTAATTCTAACCCTATTTTGACTCAAAACCCTATTTTAAACTCAAAACCATAATTCAAACCCTAAACCCTAATTTTGATCCTAAACCTTAAATTTGATCCAGAACCTTAATTTTTCCACAAACCCTAATTTTAACCCAAAACCCTCATTCTAACCCTATTTTTGACCCAAAACACCATTTTAAACTCCAAACCTAATTCAAACCCTAAACCCTAAATTTTACCTAGAACCCTAATTTTGACCAAAACCCTAATTTAACCCAAAAGTCTAATTCTAACCCTAATTCAAACCCTAAACCCTAATTTTGACCTGAACACTAATTTTGACCCAAGCCTAAATTTTAACCTAAAACCCTAATTTTAACCCTATTTTGACCCAAAACCCTATTTTAAACCCAAAACCCTAATTTTGATCCTAAACACTAATTTTAACCCAAAACCCTAATTGTAACCCAAAGCCCTAATTTTGACCCAAAACCCTAATTCTAACCCAATTTTTGACCAAAAACCCTATTTTAAACTCAAAACCCTATTTCAAACCTTCAACCCGATTTTGACCCTAAACCCTAAATCGACCTGAACCCTTATTTTGACCCAAAACCCTATTTTTAAACCAAAACCCTAATTATAACCCTATTTTTGACCCAAAACCCAATTTGTGACTCAACCTTAATTCAAACCCAAAACACTAATTTTGAGCCAAAAACCTAATTTGGACCCAATACCCAAATTCTAACCCCAAACCCTAATTCTAACCTTATTTTTGACACAAAACCCTAATTTAAACCCAAAACCTAATACAAACCCAAAACCCTAAATTTGACCCAAACCCCTAATTTTGACCCGAAACCCTAATTTTACCCAAAAGTCTAATTCTAACCCTAATTCAAACCATAAACCCTGATTTTGACCCAAAACCCTAATTTTGACGCAAAACCCTAAATTTTAACCCAAAACCCTAATTTTAACCCTATTTTTGACCCAAAACCCTATTTGAAACTCGAAAACCCTAATTCAAACCCTAAACCCAAATTTTGACCCAAAACCCAAATTCTTACCCTATTTTGACCCAAAACCCTATTTTTAATTCAAAACCCTAATTCAAACCCTAATTTTGACCCTAAACCCAAAATTTGACCCAAAAACCTAATTTTGACCCGTAATCCTTGTTTTAACGCAAACCCCTAATTCTAACCCTATTTTGACCCAAAACCCTATTTTAAACTCAAAACACTAAATCTGATCCAGAACCCTAACTTTGACACGATACCCTAATTTTCAAACAAAACCCAAATTCTAACCCTATTTTGACCCAAAACTGTATTTTAAACTCAAAACCCTAATTCAAACCCTATACCCTAATTTTGATCCTAAACCTTAAATTTGACCCAGAACCCTAAATTTTCCCAAAACCCTAATTTTAACCCAAAACCCTAATTCTAACCCTATTTTTGACCCAAAAGACTATTTAAAACTCCAAACCTAATTCAAACCCTAAACCATAAATTTGACCCAAATCCCTAATTTTGACCCCAAACCCTAATTTTACCCAAAAGTATAATTCTAACCCTAAACCCTGATTTTGACCCAAAACCCTAATTTTGACACAAAACCCAAAATTTTAACCCAAAACCCTAATTTTAACCCTATTTTTGACCCAAAACCCTATTTTAAACTCAAAACCCTAATTCTAACCCTAAACCCAAATTTGGACCCAAAACCTAAATTCAAACCTTATTTTGAACCAAAACCCTATTTTTAATTCAAAATCCTAATTCAAAACCTAACTTTGACCATAAACCCAAAATTTGACCCAAAAACCTAATGTTGACTCGAAACCCTAATTTTAACCCAAAACCGTAATTCTAACATTATTTTTTACCAAAAACCCTATTTTTAACTCAAAACCTTAATTCAAACCCTAAACCCTATGTTTGACAAAAAATCCTAATTTTAACCCTAAGCCCTAATTTTGACCTAAAACCCTAATTCAAACCCTAAACCCTAATTTTCACCCGAAACCCTAATTTTACCCAAAACCCTAATTCTAAACCAAATTCTAACCCTAAGCCCTAATTTTGACCCAGAACCCTAATTTTAACCCAAACCCAATTTTTGACCCAAAAACCTATTTTTAACTCAAAACCCTAATTCAAACCCTGACCCCTAATTTGTACCCAAAACCGTAATTTTCACCCAAAACCCTAATTTTGACCAAAACCCTAATTGTAACCATATTTTTGTCCCAAAACCCTATTTTTAACTAAAAACCTTAATTCAAACCCTAAACCCAAATTTGGGCCCAAAACCCAAGTTTTGAACCAAAACCCTAATTCTAACCCTATTTTTAACTCAAAACCCTAATTCAAACCGTAAAAGGAAGTTTTGACCGTAAACCCAAAATTTGACCGAAAAACCTAATTTTGACCCGTAACCCTAATTTTAATGCAAAACCCTAATTCTAACCCTATTTTTAACCCAAAACCGTAATTATTATCTTATTATTGACCCAAAACCCTATTTTTAACTCAACCTTAATTCAAACCCTAAACCCTATGTTTGACCAAAAACCCTAATTTTAACCCTAAGCCCTAATTCTAACCCTATTTCCAACCTTAAACCCTAATTTTGACCCGAAACCCTAATTTCACCCAAAACCCAAATTCTAACCCAAATTCTAACCCTAAGCCCTAATTTTGACCCAGAACCCTAATTTTAACCCAAAACCCTATTCTAACCCTATTTTTTTACCCAAAAACCTATTTTTAACTCAAAAGCCTAATTCAAACCCTAAACCCTAATTTGTACCAAAAAACCCTAATTTTGACGCAAAACCCTATTTTTGACCAAAAACCCTAATTCTAACCATATTTTTGACCCAAAACCCTATTTTTAACTTAAAACCTTAATTCAAACCCTAAACCGTAATTCTAGACCTATTTTAAACTCAAAACCCTAATTCAAACTCTAAACCCTAATTTTGACCCTAAACCCAAAATTTGACACAAAAACCTAACTTTGATCCCTAACCCTAATTTTAATGCAAAACCCTAATTCTAACCCTATTTTTGACCCAAAACCCTATTTTCAACTCAAAACCCTATTTCAAACCTTAAATCAACCCTAAACCCAAATTTTGACCAAAACCCTAATTTTAAACCAAAACCCTAATTCTAACCTCATTTTTGACTTAAAACCCTTTTTTAAATTAAAACTTAATTCAAACCCTAAACTCTAATTTTGACCCAAAACCCTAATTTGGACCCAAAACCCAAATTTTAACACAAAACCCTAATTCTAACATTATATTTTACCAAAAACCCTATTTTAAACTCAAAACCATAATTCAAACCCTAAACCCTAATTTTGATCCTAAACCTTAAATTTGACCCAAAACCTAATTTTTCCCCAAAACCCTAATTCTAAACCTAATTTGACCATAAACCCAAAATTTGACCTAAACCCTAATTTTGACCCAAAACCCTAAATTTTAACCCAAAACCGTAATTTTAACATTATTTTTACCAAAACCCTATTTTTAACTCAAAACCTAATTCAAACCCTAAACCCTATTTTTGACAAAAATCCTAATTTTAACCCTAAGCCCTAATTTTGACCTAAACCCTAATTTGAACCCAAACCCTAATTTTTAACTCAAAACCCTAATTTTACAAAACACTAATTCTAAACCAAAATTTACCCTAAACCCTAATTTTGACCCAAAACCTAATTTTAACCCAAACCCATTACTATTTTGACCCAAAACCTATTTTAAACTCAAAACCCTAATTCAAACCTAAACCCTAATTTGACCCAAAACCTAATTTTCAACCAAAACACTAATTTTGACCAAAAACCCTAATTGTAACCATATTTTTGTCCCAAAACCCTATTTTTAAACTAAAAACCTTAATTCAAACCCTAATAACCCTAAGTTTTGAACCAAAACCCTAATTTAACCCTAACCCTATTTTTAACTCAAAACCCTAATTCAAAACGTAATTTTGACCTAAACCCTAATTTTGACCAAAACCTAATTTTGACCCAAACCTAAATTTTACCCAAAACCCTAATTCTAAACCAAATTCTAACCCTAAGCCCTAATTTTGACCCAAACCCTAATTTTAACCTCCACCAATTTTTGACCCAAAACCTATTTTTAACTCAAAACCCTAATTCAAACCCTGAACCCTAATTTGTACCCAAAACCGTAATTTTCACCCAAAACCCTAATTTTGACCAAAAACCCTAATTGTAACCATATTTTTGTCCCAAAACCCTATTTGTAACTAAAAACCTTAATTCAAACCCTAAACCCTAATTTTGACCCAAAACCCAAATTTGGACCCAAAACCCAAGTTTTGAACCAAAGCCCTAATTCTAACCCTATTTTAAACTCAAAACCCTAATTCCAACCGTAAAAGGAAATTTTGACCGTAAACCCAAAATTTGACCGAAAAACCTAATTTTGACCCGTAACCATAATTTTAATGCAAAACCCTAATTCTAACCCTATTTTTAACCCAAAACCGTAATTATTATCTTATTATTGACCCAAAACCCTATTTTTAACTCAACCTTAATTCAAACCCTAAACCCTATGTTTGACCAAAAACCCTAATTTTAACCCTAAGCCCTAATTCTAACCCTATTTCCAACCTTAAACCCTAATTTTGACCCGAAACCCTAATTTCACCCAAAACCCAAATTCTAACCCAAATTCTAACCCTAAGCCCTAATTTTGACCAAGAACCCTAATTTTAACCCAAAACCCTATTCTAACCCTATTTTTTTACCCAAAAACCTATTTTTAACTCAAAAGCCTAATTCAAACCCTAAACCCTAATTTGTACCAAAAAACCCTAATTTTGACGCAAAACCCTATTTTGACCAAAAACCCTAATTCTAACCATATTTTTGACCCAAAACCCTATTTTTAACTTAAAACCTTAATTCAAACCCTAAACCGTAATTTTAGACCTATTTTAAACTCAAAACCCTAATTCAAACTCTAAACCCTAATTTTGACCCTAAACCCAAAATTTGACACAAAAACCTTACTTTGATCCCTAACCCTAATTTTAATGCAAAACCCTAATTCTAACCCTATTTTTGACCCAAAACCCTATTTTCAACTCAAAACCCTATTTCAAACCTTAAATCTGAACCAGAACAAAAAATTTTGACCCGAAACCCTAATTTTAAACCAAAACCCTAATTCTAACCTTATTTTAGACTTAAAACCCTTTTTTTAACTGAAAACTTAATTCAAACCCTAAACTCTAATTTTGACCCAAAACCCTAATTTGGACCCAAAACCCAAGTTTTGACACAAAACCCTAATTCTAACCCTATTTTGACTAAAAACCCTATTTTAAACTCAAAACCATAATTCAAACCCTAAACCCTAATTTTGATCCTAAACCTTAAATTTGACCCAGAACCTTAATTTTTCCCCAAACCCTAATTTTAACCCAAAACCCTCATTCTAACCCTATTTTTGACCCAAAACACCATTTTAAACTCCAAACCTAATTCAAACCCTAAACCCTAAATTTTACCTAGAACCCTAATTTTGACCCGAAACCCTAATTTAACCCAAAAGTCTAATTCTAACCCTAATTCAAACCCTAAACCCTAATTTTGACCCAGAACACTAATTTTGACCCGAAAGCCTAAATTTTAACCTAAAACCCTAATTTTAACCCTATTTTGACCCAAAACCCTATTTTAAACCCAAAACCCTAATTTTGATCCTAAACACTAATTTTAACCCAAAACCCTAATTGTAACCCAAAGCCCTAATTTTGACCCAAAACCCTAATTCTAACCCAATTTTTGACCAAAAACCCTATTTTAAACTCAAAACCCTATTTCAAACCTTCAACCCGATTTTGACCCTAAACCCTAAATCGACCTGAACCCTTATTTTGACACAAAACCCTATTTTTAAACCAAAACCCTAATTATAACCCTATTTTTGACCCAAAACCCAATTTGTGACTCAACCTTAATTCAAACCCAAAACACTAATTTTGAGCCAAAAACCTAATTTGGACCCAATACCCAAATTCTAACCCCAAACCCTAATTCTAACCTTATTTTTGACACAAAACCCTAATTTAAACCCAAAACCTAATACAAACCCAAAACCCTAAATTTGACCCAAACCCCTAATTTTGACCCGAAACCCTAATTATACCCAAAAGTCTAATTCTAACCCTAATTCAAACCATAAACCCCGATTTTGACCCAAAACCCTAATTTTGACCCAAACCCCTAAATTTTAACCCAAAACCCTAATTTTAACCCTATTTTGGACCCAAAACCCTATTTTAAACTCAAAACCCCTAATTCAAACCCTAAACCCAAATTTTGACCAAAAACCCAAATTCTTACCCTATTTTGACCCAAAACCCTATTTTTAATTCAGAACCCTAATTTTGACCCTAAACCCAAAATTTGACCCAAAAACCTAATTTTGACCCGTAATCCTTGTTTTAATGCAAACCCCTAATTCTAACCCTATTTTGACCCAAAACCCTATTTTAAACTCAAAACACTAAATCTGACCCAACCCTAACTTTTACACGATACCCTAATTTTCAAACAAAACCCAAATTCTAACCCTATTTTGACCCAAAACCGTATTTTATACTCAAAACCCTAATTCAAACCCTATACCCTAATTTTGATCCTAAACCTTAAATTTGACCCAGAACCCTAAATTTTCCCAAAACCCTAATTTTAACCCAAAACCCTAATTCTAACCCTATTTTTGACCCAAAAGACTATTTAAAACTCCAAACCTAATTCAAACCCTAAACCCTAAATTTGACCCAAATCCCTAATTTTGACACGAAACCCTAATTTTACCCAAAAGTCTAATTCTAACCATAAACCCTGATTTTGACCCAAAACCCTAATTTTGACACAAAACCCAAAATTTTAACCCAAACCCCTAATTTTAACCCTATTTTTGACCCAAAACCCTATTTTAAACTCAAAACCCTAATTCAAACCCTAAACCCAAATTTGGACCCAAAACCTAAATTCAAACCCTATTTTGAACCAAAACCCTATTTTTAATTCAAAACCCTAATTCAAAACCTAACTTTGACCATAAACCCAAAATTTGACCCAAAAACCTAATGTTGACTCGAAACCCTAATTTTAACCCAAAACCGTAATTCTAACATTATTTTTTACCAAAAACCCTATTTTTAACTCAAAACCTTAATTCAAACCCTAAACCCTATGTTTGACAAAAAATCCTAATTTTAACCCTAAGCCCTAATTTTGACCTAAAACCCTAATTCAAACCCTAAACCCTAATTTTCACCCGAAACCCTAATTTTACCCAAAACCCTAATTCTAAACCAAATTCTAACCCTAAGCCCTAATTTTGACCCAGAACCCTAATTTTAACCCAAACCCAATTTTTGACCCAAAAACCTATTTTTAACTCAAAACCCTAATTCAAACCCTGAACCCTAATTTGTACCCAAAACCGTAATTTTCACCCAAAACCCTAATTTTGACCAAAAACCCTAATTGTAACCATATTTTTGTCCCAAAACCCTATTTTTAACTAAAAACCTTAATTCAAACCCTAAACCCAAATTTGGGCCCAAAACCCAAGTTTTGAACCAAAACCCTAATTCTAACCCTATTTTTAACTCAAAACCCTAATTCAAACCGTAAAAGGAAATTTTGACCGTAAACCCAAAATTTGACCGAAAAACCTAATTTTGACCCGTAACCCTAATTTTAATGCAAAACCCTAATTCTAACCCTATTTTTAACCCAAAACCGTAATTATTATCTTATTATTGACCCAAAACCCTATTTTTAACTCAACCTTAATTCAAACCCTAAACCCTATGTTTGACCAAAAACCCTAATTTTAACCCTAAGCCCTAATTCTAACCCTATTTCCAACCTTAAACCCTAATTTTGACCCGAAACCCTAATTTCACCCAAAACCCAAATTCTAACCCAAATTCTAACCCTAAGCCCTAATTTTGACCCAGAACCCTAATTTTAACCCAAAACCCTATTCTAACCCTATTTTTTACCCAAAACCTATTTTTAACTCAAAAGCCTAATTCAAACCCTAAACCCTAATTTGTACCAAAAACCCTAATTTTGACGCAAAACCCTATTTTTGACCAAAAACCCTAATTCTAACCATATTTTTGACCCAAAACCCTATTTTTAACTTAAAACCTTAATTCAAACCCTAAACCGTAATTCTAGACCTATTTTAAACTCAAAACCCTAATTCAAACTCTAAAACCTAATTTTGACCCTAAACCCAAAATTTGACACAAAAACCTAACTTTGATCCCTAACCCTAATTTTAATGTAAAACCCTAATTCTAACCCTATTTTTGACCAAAAACCCTATTTTAAACTCAAAACCCTATTTCAAACCTTAAACCTTAAATCGAACCAGAACCCAAATTTTGACCAAACCCTAATTTTAAACCAAAACCCTAATTCTAACCTTATTTTTGACTTAAAACCCTTTTTTAATCGAAAACTTAATTCAAACCCTAAACTCTAATTTTGACCCAAAACCCTAATTTGGACCCAAAACCCAAGATTTGACACAAAACCCTAATTCTAACCCTATTTTGACTCAAAACCCTATTTTAAACTCAAAACCATAATTCAAACCCTAAACCCTAATTTTGATCCTAAACCTTAAATTTGACCCAGAACCTTAATTTTTCCCCAAACCCTAATTTTAACCCAAAACCCTCATTCTAACCCTATTTTTGACCCAAAACACCATTTTAAACTCCAAACCTAATTCAAACCCTAAACCCTAAATTTTACCTAGAACCCTAATTTTGACCAGAAACCCTAATTTAACCCAAAAGTCTAATTCTAACCCTAATTCAAAACCTAAACCCTAATTTTGACCCAGAACACTAATTTTGACCCGAAAGCCTAAATTTTAACCTAAAACCCTAATTTTAACCCTATTTTGACCCAAAACCCTATTTTAAACCCAAAACCCTAATTTTGATCCTAAACACTAATTTTAACCCAAAACCCTAATTGTAACCCAAAGCCCTAATTTTGACCCAAAACCCTAATTCTAACCCAATTTTTGACCAAAAACCCTATTTTAAACTCAAAACCCTATTTCAAACCTTCAACCCAGATTTTGACCCTAAACCCTAAATCTGACCCGGAACCCTTATTTTGACCCAAAACCCTATTTTTAAACCAAAACCCTAATTATAACCCTATTTTTGACCCAAAACCCTATTTGTGACTCAACCTTAATTCAAACCCAAAACACTAATTTTGAGCCAAAAACCTAATTTGGACCCAATACCCAAATTCTAACCCCAAACCCTAATTCTAACCTTATTTTTGACCCAAAACCCTAATTTAAACCCAAAACCTAATACAAACCCAAAACCCTAAATTTGACCCAAACCCCTAATTTTGACCCGAAACCCTAATTTTACCCAAAAGTCTAATTCTAACCCTAATTCAAACCATAAACCCTGATTTTGACCCAAAACCCTAATTTTGACCCAAAACCCTAAATTTTAACCCAAAACCCTAATTTTAACCCAATTTTTGACCCAAAACCCTATTTTAAACTCAAAAACACTAATTCAAACCCTAAACCCAAATTTTGACCCAAAACCCAAATTCTTACCCTATTTTGACCCAAAACCCTATTTTTAATTCAAAACCCTAATTCAAACCCTAAACCCAAAATTTGACCCAAAAACCTAATTTTGACCCGTAATCCTTGTTTTAACGCAAACCCCTAATTCTAACCCTATTTTGACCCAAAACCCTATTTTAAACTCAAAACACTAAATCTGACCCAGAACCCTAACTTTGACACGATACCCTAATTTTCAAACAAAACCCAAATTCTAACCCTATTTTGACCCAAAACTGTATTTTAAACTCAAAACCCTAATTCAAACCCTATACCCTAATTTTGATCCTAAACCTTAAATTTGACCCAGAACCCTAAATTTTCCCAAAACCCTAATTTTAACCCAAAACCCTAATTCTAACCCTATTTTTGACCCAAAAGACTATTTAAAACTCCAAACCTAATTCAAACCCTAAACCCTAAATTTGACCCAAATCCCTAATTTTGACCCGAAACCCTAATTTTACCCAAAAGTCTAATTCTAACCCTAAACCCTGATTTTGACCCAAAACCCTAATTTTGACACAAAACCCAAAATTTTAACCCAAAACCCTAATTTTAACCCTATTTTTGACCCAAAACCCTATTTTAAACTCAAAACCCTAATTCAAACCCTAAACCCAAATTTGGACCCAAAACCTAAATTCAAACCCTATTTTGAACCAAAACCCTATTTTTAATTCAAAACCCTAATTCAAAACCTAACTTTGACCATAAACCCAAAATTTGACCCAAAAACCTAATGTTGACTCGAAACCCTAATTTTAACCCAAAACCGTAATTCTAACATTATTTTTTACCAAAAACCCTATTTTTAACTCAAAACCTTAATTCAAACCCTAAACCCTATGTTTGACAAAAAATCCTAATTTTAACCCAAAGCCCTAATTTTGACCTAAAACCCTAATTCAAACCCTAAACCCTAATTTTCACCCGAAACCCAAATTTTACCCAAAACCCTAATTCTAAACCAAATTCTAACCCTAAGCCCTAATTTTGACCCAGAACCCTAATTTTAACCCAAACCCAATTTTTGACCCAAAAACCTATTTTTAACTCAAAACCCTAATTCAAACCCTGAACCCTAATTTGTACCCAAAACCGTAATTTTCACCCAAAACCCTAATTTTGACCAAAAACCCTAATTCTAACCATATTTTTGACCCAAAACCATATTTTTAACTAAAAACCTTAATTCAAACCCTAAACCCTAATTTTGACCCAAAACCCAAGTTTTGAACCAAAACCCTAATTCTAACCCTATTTTTAACTCAAAACCCTAATTCAAACCGTAAAAGGAAATTTTGACCGTAAACCCAAAATTTGACCGAAAAACCTAATTTTGACCCGTAACCCTAATTTTAATGCAAAACCCTAATTCTAACCCTATTTTTAACCCAAAACCGTAATTATTATCTTATTATTGACCCAAAACCCTATTTTAAACTCAACCTTAATTCAAACCCTAAACCCTATGTTTGACACAAAACCCTAATTTTAACCCTAAGCCCTAATTCTAACCCTATTTCCAACCTTAAACCCTAATTTTGACCCGAAACCCTAATTTCACCCAAAACCCAAATTCTAACCCAAATTCTAACCCTAAGCCCTAATTTTGACCCAGAACCCTAATTTTAACCCAAAACCCTATTCTAACCCTATTTTTTTACCCAAAAACCTATTTTTAACTCAAAAGCCTAATTCAAACCCTAAACCCTAATTTGTACCAAAAAACCCTAATTTTGACGCAAAACCCTATTTTTGACCAAAAACCCTAATTCTAACCATATTTTTGACCCAAAACCCTATTTTTAACTTAAAACCTTAATTCAAACCCTAAACCGTAATTCTAGACCTATTTTAAACTCAAAACCCTAATTCAAACTCTAAACCCTAATTTTGACCCTAAACCCAAAATTTGACACAAAAACCTAACTTTGATCCCTAACCCTAATTTTAATGCAAAACCCTAATTCTAACCCTATTTTTGACCCAAAACCCTATTTTCAACTCAAAACCCTATTTCAAACCTTAAATCTGAACCAGAACCCAAATTTTGACCCGAAACCCTAATTTTAAACCAAAACCCTAATTCTAACCTTATTTTTGACTTAAAACCCTTTTTTTAACTGAAAACTTAATTCAAACCCTAAACTCTAATTTTGACCCAAAACCCTAATTTGGACCCAAAACCCAAGTTTTGACACAAAACCCTAATTCTAACCCTATTTTGACTCAAAACCCTATTTTAAACTCAAAACCATAATTCAAACCCTAAACCCTAATTTTGATCCTAAACCTTAAATTTGACCCAGAACCTTAATTTTTCCCCAAACCCTAATTTTAACCCAAAACCCTCATTCTAACCCTATTTTTGACCCAAAACACCATTTTAAACTCCAAACCTAATTCAAACCCTAAACCCTAAATTTTACCTAGAACCCTAATTTTGACCCGAAACCCTAATTTAACCCAAAAGTCTAATTCTAACCCTAATTCAAACCCTAAACCCTAATTTTGACCCAGAACACTAATTTTGACCCGAAAGCCTAAATTTTAACCTAAAACCCTAATTTTAACCCTATTTTGACCCAAAACCCTATTTTAAACCCAAAACCCTAATTTTGATCCTAAACACTAATTTTAACCCAAAACCCTAATTGTAACCCAAAGCCCTAATTTTGACCCAAAACCCTAATTCTAACCCAATTTTTGACCAAAAACCCTATTTTAAACTCAAAACCCTATTTCAAACCTTCAACCCAGATTTTGACCCTAAACCCTAAATCTGACCCGGAACCCTTATTTTGACCCAAAACCCTATTTTTAAACCAAAACCCTAATTATAACCCTATTTTTGACCCAAAACCCTATTTGTGACTCAACCTTAATTCAAACCCAAAACACTAATTTTGAGCCAAAACCCTAATTTGGACCCAATACCCAAATTCTAACCCCAAACCCTAATTCTAACCTTATTTTTGACCCAAAACCCTAATTTAAACCTAAAACCTAATACAAACCCAAAACCCTAAATTTGACCCAAACCCCTAATTTTGACCCGAAACCCTAATTTTACCCAAAAGTCTAATTCTAACCCTAATTCAAACCATAAACCCTGATTTTGACCCAAAACCCTAATTTTGACCCAAAACCCTAAATTTTAACCCAAAACCCTAATTTTAACCCTATTTTTGACCCAAAACCCTATTTTAAACTCAAAAACCCTAATTCAAACCCTAAACCCAAATTTTGACCCAAAACCCAAATTCTTACCCTATTTTGACCCAAATCCCTATTTTTAATTCAAAACCCTAATTCAAACCCTAATTTTGACCCTAAACCCAAAATTTGACCCAAAAACCTAATTTTGACCCGTAATCCTTGTTTTAACGCAAACCCCTAATTCTAACCCTATTTTGACCCAAAACCCTATTTTAAACTCAAAACACTAAATCTGACCCAGAACCCTAACTTTGACACGATACCCTAATTTTCAAACAAAACCCAAATTCTAACCCTATTTTGACCCAAAACCGTATTTTAAACTCAAAACCCTAATTCAAACCCTATACCCTAATTTTGATCCTAAACCTTAAATTTGACCCAGAACCCTAAATTTTCCCAAAACCCTAATTTTAACCCAAAACCCTAATTCTAACCCTATTTTTGACCCAAAAGACTATTTAAAACTCCAAACCTAATTCAAACCCTAAACCCTAAATTTGACCCAAATCCCTAATTTTGACCCCAAACCCTAATTTTACCCAAAAGTCTAATTCTAACCCTAAACCCTGATTTTGACCCAAAACCCTAATTTTGACACAAAACCCAAAATTTTAACCCAATTTTAACCCTATTTTTGACCCAAAACCCTATTTTAAACTCAAAACCCTAATTCAAACCCTAAACCCAAATTTGGACCCAAAACCTAAATTCAAACCCTATTTTGAACCAAAAACCTATTTTTAATTCAAAACCCTAATTCAAAACCTAACTTTGACCATAAACCCAAAATTTGACCCAAAAACCTAATGTTGACTCGAAACCCTAATTTTAACCCAAAACCGTAATTCTAACATTATTTTTTACCAAAAACCCTATTTTTAACTCAAAACCTTAATTCAAACCCTAAACCCTATGTTTGACAAAAAATCCTAATTTTAACCCTAAGCCCTAATTTTGACCTAAAACCCTAATTCAAACCCTAAACCCTAATTTTCACCCGAAACCCTAATTTTACCCAAAACCCTAATTCTAAACCAAATTCTAACCCTAAGCCCTAATTTTGACCCAGAACCCTAATTTTAACCCAAACCCAATTTTTGACCCAAAAACCTATTTTTAATTCAAAACCCTAATTCAAACCCTGAACCCTAATTTGTACCCAAAACCGTAATTTTCACCCAAAACCCTAATTTTGACCAAAAACCCTAATTGTAACCATATTTTTGTCCCAAAACCCTATTTTTAACTAAAAACCTTAATTCAAACCCTAAACCCTAATTTTGACCCAAAACCCAAATTTGGGCCCAAAACCCAAGTTTTGAACCAAAACCCTAATTCTAACCCTATTATTAACTCAAAACCCTAATTCCAACCGTAAAAGGAAATTTTGACCGTAAACCCAAAACTTGACCGAAAAACCTAATTTTGACCCATAACCCTAATTTTAATGCAAAACCCTAATTCTAACCCTATTTTTAACCCAAAACCTTAATTATTATCTTATTATTGACCCAAAACCCTATTTTTAACTCAACCTTAATTCAAACCCTAAACCCTATGTTTGATCAAAAACCCTAATTTTAACCCTAAGCCCTAATTCTAACCCTATTTCCAACCTTAAACCCTAATTTTGACCCGAAACCTTAATTTCACCCAAAACCCTAATTCTAACCCAAATTCTAACCCTAAGCCCTAATTTTGACCCAGAACCCTAATTTTAACCCAAAACCCTATTCTAACCCTATTTTTTTACCCAAAAACCTATTTTTAACTCAAAAGCCTAATTCAAACCCTAAACCCTAATTTGTACCAAAAAACCCTAATTTTGACGCAAAACCCTATTTTTGACCAAAAACCCTAATTCTAACCATATTTTTGACCCAAAACCCTATTTTTAACTTAAAACCTTAATTCAAACCCTAAACCGTAATTCTAGACCTATTTTAAACTCAAAACCCTAATTCAAACTCTAAACCCTAATTTTGACCCTAAACCCAAAATTTGACACAAAAACCTAACTTTGATCCCTAACCCTAATTTTAATGCAAAACCCTAATTCTAACCCAATTTTTGACTCAAAACCCTATTTTCAACTCAAAACCCTATTTCAAACCCTAAACCTTAAATCTGACCCAGAACCCAAATTTTGACCCGAAACCCTAATTTTAAACCAAAACCCTAATTCTAACCTTATTTTTGACTCAAAACCCTTTTTTTAACTGAAAACTTAATTCAAACCCAAAACCCTAATTTGGACCCAAAACCCAAGTTTTGACACAAAACCCTAATTCTAACCCTATTTTGACTCAAAACCCTATTTTAAACTCAAAACCATAATTCAAACCCTAAACCCTAATTTTGATCCTAAACCTTAAATTTGACCCAGAACCTTAATTTTTCCCCAAACCCTAATTTTAACCCAAAACCCTCATTCTAACCCTATTTTTGACCCAAAACACCATTTTAAACTCCAAACCTAATTCAAACCCTAAACCCTAAATTTTACCTAGAACCCTAATTTTGACCCGAAACCCTAATTTAACCCAAAAGTCTAATTCTAACCCTAATTCAAACCCTAAACCCTAATTTTGACCCAGAACACTAATTTTGACCTAAAACCTAAATTTTAACCTAAAACCCTAATTTTAACCCTATTTTTTGACCCAAAACCCTAATTTTAAACCCAAACCCACTAATTTTGATCCTAAACCCTAATTTTAACCCAAAACCCTAATTGTAACCCAAAGCCCTAATTTTGACCCAAAACCCTAATTCTAACATTTTTGACCAAAAACCTTATTTTAAACTCAAAACCCTATTTCAAACCTTTAACCAATTTTGACCCTAAACCCTAAATCCAACCCGAACCCTTATTTTGACCCAAAACCCTATTTTTAAACCAAACCCCTAATTATAACCCTAATTTTGACCCAAAACCCTATTTGTGACTCAACCTTAATTCAAACCCAAAACACTAATTTTGAGCAAAAAACATAACTAGGACCCAATACCCAAATAATTCTAACCTTATTTTTGACCCAAAACCCTAATTTAAACCTAAAACCTAATACAAACCCAAAACCCTAAATTTGACCCAAACCCTAATTTTGACCAAAACCTAATTTTACCCAAAAGTCTAATTCTAACCCTAATTCAAACCATAAACCCTGATTTTGACCCAAAACCCTAATTTTGACCCAAACCCTAAATTTTAACCAAACCTAAAACCCTATTTTTGACCAAACCCTATTTTAAACTCAAAACCCTAATTCACCCTACCATTTGCAACCCTATTTTGACCAACCTATTTTTTTCAAACCTAATTAACCCTTCTACCCATTTCCAAAACCTTTTTGACCCCTAAACCTTTTTTTTACGCAAACCCCTAATTCTAACCCTATTTTGACCCAAAACCCTATTTTAAACTCAAAACACTAAATCGACCAGAACCCTAACTTTGACACGATACCCTAATTTTCAAACAAAACCCAAATTCTAACCCTATTTTGACCCAAAACTGTATTTTAAACTCAAAACCCTAATTCAAACCCTCTACCCTAATTTTGATCCTAAACCTTAAATTTGACCTAGAACCCTAAATTTTCCCAAAACCCTAATTTTAACCCAAAACCCTAATTCTAACCCTATTTTTGACCCAAAAGACTATTTAAAACTCCAAACCTAATTCAAACCCTAAACCCTAAATTTGACCCAAATCCCTAATTTTGATCCAAAACCCTAATTTTACCCAAAAGTATAATTCTAACACTAAACCCTGATTTTGACCCAAAACCCTAATTTTGACACAAAACCCAAAATTTTAACCCAATTTTAACCCTATTTTTGACCCAAAACCCTATTTTAAACCCAAATTTGGACCCAAAACCTAAATTCAAACCCTATTTTGAACCAAAACCCTATTTTTAATTCAAAACCCTAATTCAAAACCTAACTTTGACCATAAACCCAAAATTTGACACAAAAACCTAATGATGACTCGAAAACCCTAATTTTAACCCAAAACCGTAATTCTAACATTATTTTTTACCAAAAACCCTATTTTTAACTCAAAACCTTAATTCAAACCATAAACCCTATGTTTGACAAAAAATCCTAATTTTAACCCTAAGCCCTAATTTTGACCTAAAACCCTAATTCAAACCCTAAACCCTAATTTTCACCCGAAACCCTAATTTTACCCAAAACCCTAATTCTAAACCAAATTCTAACCCTAAGCCCTAATTTTGACCCAACCCTAATTTTAACCCAAACCCAATTTTTGACCCAAAACCTATTTTTAACTCAAAACCCTAATTCAAACCCCTAAACCCTAATTTGTACCCAAAACCGTAATTTTCACCCAAAACCCTAATTTTGACCAAAAACCTAAATTGTAACCATATTTTTGTCCCAAAACCCTATTTTTAACTAAAAACCTTAATTCAAACCCTAAACCCTAATTTTGACCCAAAACCCAAATTTGGGCCAAAACCCAAGTTTTGAACCAAAACCCTAATTCTAACCCTATTTTTAACTCAAAACCCTAATTCAAACCCTAAACCAAATTTTGACCCTAAACCCAAAATTTGACCAAAAACCTAATTTTGACCCGTAACCCTAATTTTAATGCAAAACCCTAATTCTAACCCTATTTTTAACCCAAAACCGTAATTATTATCTTATTATTGACTCAAAACCCTATTTTTAACTCAAAACCTTAATTCAAACCCTAAACCCTATGTTTGACCAAAAACCCTAATTTTAACCCTAAGCCCTAATTCTAACCCTATTTCCAACCTTAAACCCTAATTTTGACCCGAAACCCTAATTTCACCCAAAACCCTAATTCTAACCCAAATTCTAACCCTAAGCCCTAATTTTGACCCAGAACCCTAATTTTAACCCAAAACCCTATTCCAACCCTATTTTTTACCCAAAAACCTATTTTTAACTCAAAAGCCTAATTCAAACCCTAAACCCTAATTTGTACCAAAAAACCCTAATTTTGACGCAAAACCCTATTTTTGACCAAAAACCCTAATTCTAACCATATTTTTGACCCAAAACCCTATTTTTAACTTAAAACCTTAATTCAAACCCTAAACCGTAATTCTAGACCTATTTTAAACTCAAAACCCTAATTCAAACTCTAAACCCTAATTTTGACCCTAAACCCAAAATTTGACACAAAAACCTAACTTTGATCCCTAACCCTAATTTTAATGCAAAACCCTAATTCTAACCCTATTTTTGACCCAAAACCCTATTTTCAACTCAAAACCCTATTTCAAACCTTAAACTTAAATCGAACCGAACCCAAATTTTGACCCGAAACCCTAATTTTAAACCAAAACCATAATTCTAACCTTATTTTTGACTTAAAACCCTTTTTTTAACTGAAACTTAATTCAAACCCTAAACTCTAATTTTGACCCAAAACCCTAATTTGGACCCAAAACCCAAGTTTTGACACAAAACCCTAATTCTAACCCTATTTTGACTCAAAACCCTATTTTAAACTCAAAACCATAATTCAAACCCTAAACCCTAATTTTGATCCTAAACCTTAAATTTGACCCAGAACCTTAATTTTTCCCCAAACCCTAATTTTAACCCAAAACCCTCATTCTAACCCTATTTTTGACCCAAAACACCATTTTAAACTCCAAACCTAATTCAAACCCTAAACCCTAAATTTTACCTAGAACCCTAATTTTGACCCGAAACCCTAATTTAACCCAAAAGTCTAATTCTAACCCTAATTCAAACCCTAAACCCTAATTTTGACCCAGAACACTAATTTTGACCCGAAAGCCTAAATTTTAACCTAAAACCTAATTTTAACCCTATTTTGACCCAAAACCCTATTTTAAACCCAAAACCCTAATTTTGATCCTAAACACTAATTTTAACCCAAAACCCTAATTGTAACCCAAAGCCCTAATTTTGACCCAAAACCCTAATTCTAACCCAATTTTTGACCAAAAACCCTATTTTAAACTCAAAACCCTATTTCAAACCTTCAACCCAGATTTTGACCCTAAACCCTAAATCTGACCCGGAACCCTTATTTTGACCCAAAACCCTATTTTTAAACCAAAACCCTAATTATAACCCTATTTTTGACCCAAAACCCTATTTGTGACTCAACCTTAATTCAAACCCAAAACACTAATTTTGAGCCAAAAACCTAATTTGGACCCAATACCCAAATTCTAACCCCAAACCCTAATTCTAACCTTATTTTTGACCCAAAACCCTAATTTAAACCCAAAACCTAATACAAACCCAAAACCCTAAATTTGACCCAAACCCCTAATTTTGACCCGAAACCCTAATTTTACCCAAAAGTCTAATTCTAACCCTAATTCAAACCATAAACCCTGATTTTGACCCAAAACCCTAATTTTGACCCAAAACCCTAAATTTTAACCCCAAACCCTAATTTTAACCCTATTTTTGACCCAAACCCCTATTTTAAACTCAAAAACCCTAATTCAAACCCTAAACCCAAATTTTAACCCAAAACCCAAATTCTTACCCTATTTTGACCCAAAACCCTATTTTTAATTCAAAACCCTAATTCAAACCCTAATTTTGACCCTAAACCCAAAATTTGACCCAAAAACCTAATTTTGAGCCGTATTCCTTGTTTTAACGCAATCCCCTACTTCTAACCCTATTTTGACCCTAACCCCTATTTTAAACTCAAAACACTAAATCGACCCGAACCCTAACTTTGACACGATACCCTAATTTTAATGCAAAACCCTAATTCTAACCCTATTTTTGACCCAAAACCCTATTTTCAACTCAAAACCCTAATTCAAACCCTATACCCTAATTTTGATCCTAAACCTTAAATTTGACCCAGAACCCTAAATTTTCCCAAAACCCTAATTTTAACCCAAAACCCTAATTCTAACCCTATTTTTGACCCAAAAGACTATTTAAAACTCCAAACCTAATTCAAACCCTAAACCCTAAATTTGACCCAAATCCCTAATTTTGACCCCAAACCCTAATTTTACCCAAAAGTATAATTCTAACCCTAAACCCTGATTTTGACCCAAAACCCTAATTTTGACACAAAACCCAAAATTTTAACCCAATTTTAACCCTATTTTTGACCCAAAACCCTATTTGGACCCAAAACCTAAATTCAAACCCTATTTTGAACCAAAAACCTATTTTTAATTCAAAACCCTAATTCAAAACCTAACTTTGACCATAAACCCAAAATTTGACCCAAAAACCTAATGTTGACTCGAAACCCTAATTTTAACCCAAAACCGTAATTCTAACATTATTTTTTACCAAAAACCCTATTTTTAACTCAAAACCTTAATTGAAACCCTAAACCCTATGTTTGACAAAAAATCCTAATTTTAACCCTAAGCCCTAATTTTGACCTAAAACCCTAATTCAAACCCTAAACCCTAATTTTCACCCGAAACCCTAATTTTACCCAAAACCTAATTCTAAACCAAATTCTAACCCTAAGCCCTAATTTTGACCCAAACCCTAATTTTAACCCAAACCCAATTTTTGACCCAAAACCTATTTTTAACTCAAAACCCTAATTCAAACCCTGAACCCTAATTTGTACCCAAAACCGTAATTTTCACCCAAAACCCTAATTTTGACCAAAACCCTAATTGTAACCATATTTTTGTCCCAAAACCCTATTTTTAACTAAAAACCTTAATTCAAACCCTAAACCCTAATTTTGACCCAAAACCCAAATTTGGGCCCAAAACCCAAGTTTTGAACCAAAACCCTAATTCTAACCCTATTATTAACTCAAAACCCTAATTCCAACCGTAAAAGGAAATTTTGACCGTAAACCCAAAACTTGACCGAAAAACCTAATTTTGACCCATAACCCTAATTTTAATGCAAAACCCTAATTCTAACCCTATTTTTAACCCAAAACCTTAATTATTATCTTATTATTGACCCAAAACCCTATTTTTAACTCAACCTTAATTCAAACCCTAAACCCTATGTTTGACCAAAAACCCTAATTTTAACCCTAAGCCCTAATTCTAACCCTATTTCCAACCCTAAACCCTAATTTTGACCCGAAACCGTAATTTCAACCAAAACCCTAATTCTAACCCAAATTCTAACGCTAAGCCCTAATTTTGACCCGGAACCCTAATTTTAACCCAAAACCCTATTCGAACCCTATTTTTTACCCAAAAACCTATTTTTAACTCAAAAGCCTAATTCAAACCCTAAACCCTAATTTGTACCAAAAAACCCTAATTTTGACGCAAAACCCTATTTTTGACCAAAAACCCTAATTCTAACCATATTTTTGACCCAAAACCCTATTTTTAACTTAAAACCTTAATTCAAACCCTAAACCGTAATTCTAGACCTATTTTAAACTCAAAACCCTAATTCAAACTCTAAACCCTAATTTTGACCCTAAACCCAAAATTTGACACAAAAACCTAACTTTGATCCCTAACCCTAATTTTAATGCAAAACCCTAATTCTAACCCTATTTTTGACCCAAAACCCTATTTTCAACTCAAAACCCTATTTCAAACCTTAAATATGAACCAGAAACAAAATTTTGTACCGAAAACCTAATTTTAAACCAAAACCCTAATTCTAACCTTATTTTTGACTTAAAACCCTTTTTTTAACTGAAAACTTAATTCAAACCCTAAACTCTAATTTTGACCCAAAACCCTAATTTGGACCCAAAACCCAAGTTTTGACACAAAACCCTAATTCTAACCCTATTTTGACTCAAAACCCTATTTTAAACTCAAAACCATAATTCAAACCCTAAACCCTAATTTTGATCCTAAACCTTAAATTTGACCCAGAACCTTAATTTTTCCCCAAACCCTAATTTTAACCCAAAACCCTCATTCTAACCCTATTTTTGACCCAAAACACCATTTTAAACTCCAAACCTAATTCAAACCCTAAACCCTAAATTTTACCTAGAACCCTAATTTTGACCCGAAACCCTAATTTAACCCAAAAGTCTAATTCTAACCCTAATTCAAACCCTAAACCCTAATTTTGACCCAGAACAGTAATTTTGACCCGAAAGCCTAAATTTTAACCTAAAACCCTAATTTTAACCCTATTTTGACCCAAAACCCTAATTTTGATCCTAAACACTAATTTTAACCCAAAACCCTAATTGTAACCCAAAGCCCTAATTTTGACCCAAAACCCTAATTCTAACCCAATTTTTGACCAAAAACCCTATTTTAAACTCAAAACCCTATTTCAAACCTTCAACCCAGATTTTGACCCTAAACCCTAAATCTGACCCGGAACCCTTATTTTGACCCAAAACCCTATTTTTAAACCAAAACCCTAATTATAACCCTATTTTTGACCCAAAACCCTATTTGTGACTCAACCTTAATTCAAACCCAAAACACTAATTTTGAGCCAAAACCATAATTTGGACCCAATACCCAAATTCTAACCCCAAACCCTAATTCTAACCTTATTTTTGACCCAAAACCCTAATTTAAACCTAAAACCTAATACAAACCCAAAACCCTAAATTTGACCCAAACCCCTAATTTTGACCCGAAACCCTAATTTTACCCAAAAGTCTAATTCTAACCCTAATTCAAACCATAAACCCTGATTTTGACCCAAAACCCTAATTTTGACGCAAAACCCTAAATTTTAACCCAAAACCCTAATTTTAACCCTATTTTTGACCCAAAACCCTATTTGAAACTCAAAAAACCTAATTCAAACCCTAAACCCAAATTTTGACCCAAAACCCAAATTCTTACCCTATTTTGACCCAAAACCCTATTTTTAATTCAAAACCCTAAACCCAAAATTTGACCCAAAAACCTAATTTTGACCCGTAATCCTTGTTTTAACGCAAACCCCTAATTCTAACCCTATTTTGACCCAAAACCCTATTTTAAACTCAAAACACTAAATCTGACCCAGAACCCTAACTTTGACACGATACCCTAATTTTCAAACAAAACCCAAATTCTAACCCTATTTTGACCCAAAACTGTATTTTAAACTCAAAACCCTAATTCAAACCCTATACCCTAATTTTGATCCTAAACCTTAAATTTGACCCAGAACCCTAAATTTTCCCAAAACCCTAATTTTAACCCAAAACCCTAATTCTAACCCTATTTTTGACCCAAAAGACTATTTAAAACTCCAAACCTAATTCAAACCCTAAACCCTAAATTTGACCCAAATCCCTAATTTTGACCCGAAACCCTAATTTTACCCAAAAGTCTAATTCTAACCCTAAACCCTGATTTTGACCCAAAACCCTAATTTTGACACAAAACCCAAAATTTTAACCCAATTTTAACCCTATTTTTGACCCAAAACCCTATTTTAAACTCAAAACCCTAATTCAAACCCTAAACCCAAATTTGGACCCAAAACCTAAATTCAAACCCTATTTTGAACCAAAAACCTATTTTTAATTCAAAACCCTAATTCAAAACCTAACTTTGACCATAAACCCAAAATTTGACCCAAAAACCTAATGTTGACTCGAAACCCTAATTTTAACCCAAAACCGTAATTCTAACATTATTTTTTACCAAAAACCCTATTTTTAACTCAAAACCTTAATTCAAACCCTAAACCCTATGTTTGACAAAAAATCCTAATTTTAACCCTAAGCCCTAATTTTGACCTAAAACCCTAATTCAAACCCTAAACCCTAATTTTCACCAGAAACCCTAATTTTACCCAAAACCCTAATTCTAAACCAAATTCTAACCCTAAGCCCTAATTTTGACCCAGAACCCTAATTTTAACCCAAACCCAATTTTTGACCCAAAAACCTATTTTTAACTCAAAACCCTAATTCAAACCCTGAACCCTAATT
Source organism: Sophora flavescens (assembly GCA_030762895.1). Lineage (NCBI taxonomy): Eukaryota > Viridiplantae > Streptophyta > Magnoliopsida > Fabales > Fabaceae > Sophora > Sophora flavescens. The sequence continues at coordinate 11,898,647 of JAUPTC010000012.1, forward strand.
TGTACCCAAAACCGTAATTTTCACCCAAAACCCTAATTTTGACCAAAAACCCTAATTGTAACCATATTTTTGTCCCAAAACCCTATTTTTAACTAAAAACCTTAATTCAAACCCTAAACCCTAATTTTGACCCAAAACCCAAAATTTGGGCCCAAAACCCAAGTTTTGAACCAAAACCCTAATTCTAACCCTATTTTTAACTCAAAACCCTAATTCCAACCGTAAAAGGAAATTTTGACCGTAAACCCAAAATTTGACCGAAAAACCTAATTTTGACCCGTAACCCTAATTTTAATGCAAAACCCTAATTCTAACCCTATTTTTAACCCAAAACCGTAATTATTATCTTATTATTGACCCAAAACCCTATTTTTAACTCAAAACCTTATTTCAAACACTAAACCCTATGTTTGACTAAAAACCCAAATTTTAACCCTAAGCCCTAATTCTAACCCTATTTCCAACCTTAAACCCTAATTTTGACCCGAAACCCTAATTTCACCCAAAACCCAAATTCTAACCCAAATTCTAACCCTAAGCCCTAATTTTGACCCAGAACCCTAATTTTAACCCAAAACCCAATTCTAACCCTATTTTTTTTACCCAAAAACCTATTTTTAACTAAAAAGCCTAATTCAAACACTAAAGCCTAATTTGTACCAAAAAACCCTAATTTTGACGCAAAACCCTATTTTTGACCAAAAACCCTAATTCTAACCATATTTTTGACCCAAAACCCTAATTTTTAACTTAAAACCTTAATTCAAACCCTAAACCGTAATTCTAGACCTATTTTAAACTCAAAACCCTA
>JAUPTC010000013.1:0-32691 GCA_030762895.1 Sophora flavescens
GCCTATCGTGAGGGAGTTTCCTGAAGTTTTCCCCCCAGACGTTCCAGGTTTGCCACCAGAAAGAGAAGTGGAATTCAAAATAGATCTCGTACCAGGGACAGGGCCTATATCTATAGCACCGTATCGGATGTCACCAGTGGAACTAGGTGAGTTGAAGGAACAATTGGATGATATGATGGGGAAAGAGTTCATCAGACCGAGCGTTTCACCTTGGGGTGCACCGGTGTTGTTCGTTAAGAAGAAGGATGGAAGTGCGAGGTTGTGCACGGATTACAGGCAGTTGAATAAGGTGACGATTAAAAACAAGTATCCGTTGCCTAGAATCGATGACCTAATGGATGAGTTGAAGGGAGCGTCAATATTCTCTAAGATCGATTTGAGGTCCGGGTATCACCAGATTAGAGTAAAGAAGGAAGATATACCCAAGACGGCTTTTAGGACGAGGTACGGGCACTATGAGTATTTAGTTATGCCTTTCGGTGTAACTAATGCGCCAGCCGTGTTCATGGATTATATGAACCGAATTTTCAGACCGTTCCTCGATAAGTTTGTCGTTGTGTTCATCGACGATATTCTTATCTACTCTCATGACGCGGGAAGAGCATGAGGAGCATTTGAGATTGGTGCTGCGAGTCTTGAAAGATAGGCGACTTTATGCCAAACATTCCAAGTGTGAGTTTTGGCTGGAAGAAGTACAATTTCTAGGGCATGTAATTAACAAAGAAGGAATAGCCGTAGATCCGGCTAAGGTTGAAGCGGTTCTTAAATGGGAACGACCCAAGTCAGTGAGTGAAATACGGAGTTTCTTAGGACTTGCTGGATATTATCGGAGGTTCATAGAGGGATTCTCTAAGATTGCGCTGTCTATGACGCAGTTAACGAGAAAGGATACAGCTCTTGTGTGGACGGACAAGTGTGAGCAGAGTTTCCAAAAGCTGAAGGAAAGATTGACTACATCACCTGTGTTGATCTTACCTGACCCTCTAGGACAGTTTGACGTATACTGTGATGCGTCATACCAAGGTTTAGGTTGTGTTCTGATGCAAGAGGGAAGACCAGTGGCTTATGCTTCCCGACAGTTGTGAATTCATGAGAGGAACTATCCGACTCATGACTTGGAGTTAGCAGCAATAGTGTTCGCATTGAAGATTTGGCGACACTTTTTGTATGGAGCAAGGTTTAATGTTTTCAGTGACCACAAGAGCCTAAAGTATCTTTTTGATCATAAGGAATTGAACATGAGACAGCGGAGGTGGATGGAGTTCATCAAAGATTATGATTTTGAGTTACTGTACCATCCTGGGAAGGCCAATGTGGTAGCAGATGCTTTATGTAGGAAGTCCTTGCATGTATCCACAATGATGGTTAAGGAGTTGGAGTTGTTAGAACAATTCCGAGACCTGAACATAGGAATGGAGTTAAGAGAAAATAAAGTTTGTTTGGGTAGGATCACTATTAGTAGTGATTTCATGCAGGATCTCAAGGATAAGCAGATTCAGGATTTGTACCTTCAGGAGATAAGTAAAGGAATAGACGAGGGAAAAGTTTCTGAGTTCACTAGAGGAACAGATGGTGCATTAAGGTTTAGAGATAGAATATGTGTGCCAGAGGATGCAGAGCTTAGGAAGATGATTTTAGAGGAGGCACATAAAAGTAAGTTGAGTTTCCATCCTGGATCCACAAAGATGTATCGAGGATTTGAAGAAAATGTTATGGTGGAAGAGGATGAAGAAAGAAGTAGCGGAGTATGTCTTATCTTGCCTGGTGTGTCAGAAGGCGAAGATCGAACATCAAAAACCAGCAGGATTATTGCAATCTCTAGATATCCCAGAATGGAAATGGGATAGTATAGCTATGGATTTTGTGGTTGGATTACCACGGACTCCTAAGAAGCATGATGCAATTTGGGTTGTCATTGATAGATTGACGAAGTGTGCTCACTTCTTGCCTATTAGAGAAGGTGATAAATTAGAGAAGTTAACCCAGATTTACATCGATGAAGTGGTTAGGTTGCATGGTGTGCCATCCAGTATTGTCTTAGATCGAGATCCTAGATTCACCTCTAATTTCTGGAGACAATTGCAAAATACTTTCGGATCGAAGTTGAGAATGAGTTCTGCCTATCATCCCCAAACCGATGGGCAATCAGAGAGGACAATTCAATCATTGGAGGACCTATTGAGAGCTTGTGTGTTGGAACACACTGGCAGTTGGGATACGTTTTTGCCATTGATTGAATTTACTTATAACAACAGTTTCCACAGCAGTATTGGAATGGCACCATATGAGGCGTTGTATGGCAGAAAGTGTAGGACCCCGTTATGTTGGTATGAGACTGGTGAAAACCAAGTTTTGGGTCCGGATGTGGTACAACAGACTACGGAACAAGTCAGGAAGATAAGGGAAAAGATGAAGGAAGCACAAGATAGGCAGAGGAGCTACAGTGACAAGAGGAGGAGACCATTAGAATTCCAGGAAGGTGATCACATATTCTTGAGAGTTACTCGAAAAACCGGAATTGGCAGAGCTATGAAATCCCAAAAACTTACTCCTCGTTTCATTGGACCTTTTCAGATTCTTCGACGAATTGGGCAAGTAGCTTACCAAATTGCCTTGCCACCTAATCTTTCCAACGTTCATGACGTCTTTCATGTTTCTCAATTGAGAAAGTACCACCCTAATCCATCTCTTGTGATTGTGTCTGAGTCTATACAATTGCGAGAGAACCTGGAGCATGAGGTATTACCTGTAAGGATCACAGATAGACGGATCAAGGAACTTCGCGGTAGGCAGATTCCTTTGGTTAAAATCTTATGGGATGAAGCTACTGGAGATGCAACTTGGGAACGCGAGGCGGATATGCAACAACAATATCCACATCTTTTCTGAGGTACGTAAATTCCGAGGACGGAATTTTCTTTTAAGAGGGGTAGTAATGTAACAGCCTGATTTTCGGTATGCGGTTAATAAATAAAAATATAAGTAATTATATTTTAATATTAAGTTTAGGAAATGTTTGTAATAAAATAAAAATCATATTCTTGATCTACCTTACGATAATAGCTCACAATAACATTTTCCGCTGAAAATTCAAACGGAAGTCGGTCTGCGTTTTCTCTACCAGTATAATTTTATTGAGCCGGAAACATAATTTTGACCCGTAAACAAGACGGTTAGTGTTTTTAAGATGTTTTGTGTGGGTATGGAGATTTTCACAAAATCTCGTCCGGGGCCAAATTCTAAGTATTAACCGAGCGAAATCGTCGAGAAATACGATCGGGGAAGTCATCTGATACGCAATGGAGCAGAGCACAAAGGAAACGAAAGGACTAGAAGAGACATGATGTGATGGCAAATAGTAACCACCATCACTCACCTTTTCAAAATTTTACTTTTTCAACTCTTTTCTCTCTCCTACCTTACCTCCACCTTACAACACCATACCTTGTCAGCATACCTCCCATACCTCCAATCTTCCTCAACAATCCACTTCAATTTTCTCTCATTTTTCCTCTCCTTTTCTCTCCAAAACCGTGCCCCCTTTCCCTCCATCTATATATACCCATTTCATCACTTCACTCGCACTTTTCTTCTTCTTCATCTTCTTCCTTTCTTTTAAAAAAAAAAAAAAGTTCAAACCTTTAAAGCTTTGGTTTTTACTTCGCTTTTCAACTTGATTCCTTCATCAAAGTTGTTCATCTTCTTGAGGGTAATTATCCTATTTAGTTTTCTTTTCAAGTTCTTGCATTCATTTCATAGTTTATGCTTTATGTTTTCTTTAAGCTCTCAAACTTCTAAAAACTCTTAAAAATGGTAGAAAACTCCGTTTGAGTTGAAACCACTTCCTATGTTCTTGTTTTTACTCCTATTACAACATACTAAAAGACTGTGTAAAACAAAAATTTCGAACCCCTTTATCCATGCAAGGCCAAAACCATGCCTATGGTTTAGGTTGGATTTTGTTTCAACTTTTGCTTTTATGAATTTATATTTGAGTTCTATTCCAAGATGATCATGACCAAGGGCTCCTTTATACTAAAGGATGCTAGGTTTAAGTGATTGGAAAAGTTTACATCTTTTTCATTGAGTTTCCTATGATGGTTGAAACTCATTTATTTTGGACCTAGGATGTGTTGTTTTTATTTTCCAAGATGATTATGGATTAAAGCTCCTTATGTGAAAGGATTCTATATCTAAAAAGATTGGAACGTTTTAGGTTGTTTCTCTTCCAAAATGATTATAGATTGAGCTCCTTAATATCAAAGAATGCTATGTCTAAAAGATTGGATGATTTAAAGATTTCTAGCATAAAAATCCTATGATGGCCGAAACCTTAGGTTTATGGACCTAGGATGCCTTGTTTTTCATTTTCCAAAATGATCATGGTTTTAAGCTCCGTACTATGTATGGATGCTAAGCTAAAGAGATTGGAAAGTTTAGAAATTTCTAGCCAATTCAATTATGTTGGCCGAAACTTATATTAAAGGAAATAAAATGTTTTTGATTTGCTTTGTGAAAACTAGTACTTGATTCATACTCCTTAATACTCTAAGATCATTGATCTAAGAGGTTGTGTCGATTTGAAAATCCTAGCCTATTTTGTTATACAAGGCCGAAACCTACCCTAAGTGGTTGGATGATTTTTATTCCATATTTTCAACTTATGCCAATTTATTTAAGTTACCTAGAGTCTAAGTGATAAGTATCCAAAAGCTTAGGTTGAGAAAACAATCCTAGCTCTCATTTGAATTAAATGGCCGAACCTAGCATAATGAGGGCATAGATGAATTTGTTTGATTTATTTTTAATTATGTTGCTTGGTTGAAGGTGGTGTTGGTAACTTGTGGTGTGGCAACGAGGAGCTTCGAGTTCGGAAGTTCGGTGAGAACTCAGGTGGGGGAAAGAATCAATCTACCATCGGGAACGATAAGTAGTAGATTATATATTAATTGTGTAGGGCGACCCAAACCCTACTAGAAAATCGAATAATCGACAAGACCAAAATCACGTTGGAGTTGTTTTTCTGTAAAACCAATGTTGATTCGGGGATTGTAGGTTTATCGGTGATGGATTGCTTATATGATATTGGGAATGTATGAATTTATTGATGCTTGATATTCTTTGTGATATTTTATGATGATTGATATGTTTATGTGAGAATGTATTATAGCTTGATGATAATTGAACTGCTTTGTTCCACAATGTTTTGATATACGGTTAGAGATTTTGATGTGTATTAATACATGATAATTAGAGTAATGTGTGCGGGGGTTCATGATATCTGAGTTTAGAAGTGCCTAACCGAGATGTGATTATTGTTGGGTTTATTCATGAAATAGTGATGAGAGGTTACGGCACTAGGGGGTGACCTGAAACATGGTATGTGATATTTTCATATGATCGACTTGAAACATAGTCTGGTTGACTTGAAACATAGTCTGGTTGTCTTGAAACATAGTCTGTTTGACTTGAAACATAGTCTGGTTGGCTTGAAACATAGTCTGGTTGGCTTGAAACATAGTCTGGTTGACTTGAAACATAGTCTGCTTGACTTGAAATATAGTCTGATTTACTTGAGATGGAAATTTGGATACGTGGCTGTGGCAAAACATTCATACTGCATTGCATTGCATCATGACAAAGGTTAGAGGAGGATATATATTAATTTGAGGATGACTTGTTAGAAATGTGTGCTGATTGTCTATGGCAATCAGTGTATCATTTACTATGAATCTTTTTCCGCTTTTGATGATAGCATGTTTCTTATCCCCTGTACTTTTCTCTGCTTTGTTCTATCTTTTATGGCTCGTGTTCGAAGATCCTGTTGATGAGCCGAACGAGGAGGAGCTGGACGGAACTCCTTACGAGCCGGATGCCGGAGGACGAGCTGTGACCCATGATGAGTAGGGTCTAGTCTTAGTTATGGCCAGTGTATCTGTGTCACGACGCTTTATCTTTTCTGCCTTTACGTTTGTATAACTTGTACACCTGTTAGGGCTCCTATTGTCGGGATGCTCCAAAACAGTGTTTTGTTTAACTCTGATTTCACTTACATATGCTTAATATGGTCATGTTTTCTTATTCCTGTTCTACATGAATATGTTTACTTAATAATTTAAGTTTTAATTCCGCCGTATATTCATGTTAAGTTTAAGAATAAGAACATAATAATCAAGTTTTATTTCCAAATAAAACACCGAGGCACAACGGGGTGTCTCATTATGGTATCAGAGCAGTTGGTTCTAAAAACGGACTGTGGGTTATGTCCGATCAGAATCAAGGACTGCTAAGTTTAGGTGTTGTTACTGGCCGTGTCTAGTTGAATCCACATCGGATTTAGACTATGTTTAGAAGTGGGGTAGAGTGTCCGAACCTAATGCGAAACAGTTAATATTAGTATGGCATATGGTATTTATATACTTGCTTATGTAGTATTATATGTCATACTAATTAGAGTGAATGATTTCTTTCACTCAGAATCATGGCACGTGGAAGAGGACGTCCATCAAACAGTGGAGGAAGGACTCCAAAAAGAGTAATCGGAGCTGTCAATGGAGGAGGATCATCTTCGACTCCAAACACAATGGAGACAATAGCGGCTGCTTTGCTATTGCAAACCAAACGAGAATCTTTGAGATCTTGCAAATGAACAAGGAGCAGCTCGAGATAAAGAATCAGAGGAGGGCAGCAGCAGCTGAGGATGCCGGATTGACAACTTTTATGAATTGAAAGCCACCTCAGTTCCACGGGAAGTATGATCCTGAAAGGGCTGAATGGTGGATACAAGAGATTGAAAAAATATTCGACACTATCTTGTTGCCGAGAGGATAAGAAGGTGACTTACACTTGCCTTTATCTTGACCAGGGGGGCAGAATTGCAGTGGAAGGGCAAGAGAAGGTTATTGGAAGGCGAGGGTAGTGTGATCAACTGGAAGCTATTCACTGATTGCTTCTTTGAGAAGTATTTTCCGCATACTGATTTAGGCGAGAAGGAGAAGGAATTCCACGAATCTCAAGCAGGGCAACATGTGCGTCGGCGAGTATGCCTCGAGGTTTGAGGCGCGATCAAGTTTTGAGAATACTATCGGAGGTTCCCTAATGAGGACTGGCAATGCGAAGGTTTGAAGAGGGACTCGGGGATGAGCTGCGGCGTAGTGTAGTGTCTCTGGACATACAGATACTTCCCAGAGCTAGTAGAGAGATGCGGTGCCATCGAAAGCATAGACTTGAGGATGGCTAATGAACAAAAACAAGCGAGGACCAGGGGGTCCTAATCGGTCAAATTTCCAGAGGCATGGAGGAAGTAATTCTCGGTGGAGATAGAAACCATATGCTAAGCACAGGCAGAAGCAAGGACCGGGACCCGCAGCGGGAACGGGTCAGCAGTCGCATAATGTAGTTTGCTTCAGATGTGGAGGGCCACATTCTGCCAACAACTGTCCAAGTAGGCCCAACTGTTTCAATTGTGGGAAACAAGGCCACATAGCACGAGACTACAGATGCTAGGTTAAACAACGATCAACAACTACTTGTAAAAAGTGTCGGAGATCATAGAGGTGACCAAAGAACCGGACCACAAGCCCCTTTGGAAGGGTGTTTACCGTGAGGGGAGATGAATCCACTCAATCTGCTGATCTTATACAAGGTTTGTGCCTGATAGCTGGTAAACTCTCTAATGTGTTGTTTGACTCAGGCGCTACTCATTCTTTTATATCGCATGAGTGTGTGGATCATTTGAAATTGATTGTGTCTAAATTGCCTTATACCCTTACGGTATCTACTCCAACTAGTAAACCTTTGATTACCATATCTGTTTGCTTAAAATGTCCTATAGTGCTTGAAAACCGGGCTTTTGTTATAGACCTTATCTGTTTGCCTATGCAACAGATAGATGTTATCCTTGGCATGGATTGGCTTTCGGCTAACCATGTAATGCTAGATTGTTCTAGTAAGACCTTATCATTTCTTGAGCCTTCTAGTATAGTATCTGCCAATGAAGGAGTACCTTTGAGGAGTAACAACTCTCAGGAGTTTGTCATGCTTTTTGCAATGGAGGCTAATGAGATCCCCATCATAGATTCTATGCCTATCGTGAGGGAGTTTCCTGAAGTTTTCCCCCCAGACGTTCCAGGTTTGCCTCCAGAAAGAGAAGTGGAATTCAAAATAGATCTCGTACCAGGGACAGGGCCTATATCTATAGCACCGTATCGGATGTCACCAGTGGAACTAGGTGAGTTGAAGGAACAATTGGATGATATGATGGGGAAAGAGTTCATCAGACCGAGCGTTTCACCTTGGGGTGCACCGGTGTTGTTCGTTAAGAAGAAGGATGGAAGTGCGAGGTTGTGCATGGATTACAGGCAGTTGAATAAGGTGATGATTAAAAACAAGTATCCGTTGCCTAGAATCGATGACCTAATGGATCAGTTGAAGGGAGCGTCAATATTCTCTAAGATCGATTTGAGGTCCGGGTATCACCAGATTAGAGTAAAGAAGGAAGATATACCCAAGACGGCTTTTAGGACGAGGTACGGGCACTATGAGTATTTAGTTATGCCTTTCGGTGTAACTAATGCACCAGCCGTGTTCATGGATTATATGAACCGAATTTTCAGACTGTTCCTCGATAAGTTTGTCGTTGTGTTCATCGACGATATTCTTATCTACTCTCAATGCTGGGGAAGAGCATGAGGAGCATTTGAGATTGGTACTGCGAGTCTTGAAAGATAGGCAGCTTTATGCCAAACATTCCAAGTGTGAGTTTTGGCTGGAAGAAGTACAATTTCTAGGGCATGTAATTAACAAAGAAGGAATAGACGTAGATCCAACTAAGGTTGAAGCAGTTCTTAAATGGGAACGACCCAAGTCAGTGAGTGAAATACGGAGTTTCTTAGGACTTGCTGGATATTATCGGAGGTTCATAGAGGGATTCTCTAAGATTGCGCTGTCTATGATGCAGTTAACGAGAAAGGATACAGCTCTTGTGTGGACGGACAAGTGTGAGCAGAGTTTCCAAAAGCTGAAGGAAAGATTGACTACATCACCTGTGTTGATCTTACCTGACCCTCTAGGATAGTTTGACGTATACTGTGATGCGTCATACCAAGGTTTAGGTTGTGTTCTGATGCAAGAGGGAAGACCAGTGGCTTATGCTTCCCGACAGTTGTGAATTCATGAGAGGAACTATCCGACTCATGACTTGGAGTTAGCAGCAATAGTGTTCGCATTGAAGATTTGGCGACGCTTTTTGTATGGAGCAAGGTTTAATGTTTTCAGTGACCACAAGATCCTAAAGTATCTTTTTGATCAGAAGGAATTGAACATGAGACAGCGGAGGTGGATGGAGTTCATCAAAGATTATGATTTTGAGTTACTGTACCATCCTGGGAAGGCCAATGTGGTAGCAGATGCTTTATGTAGGAAGTCCTTGCATGTATCCACAATGATGGTTAAGGAGTTGGAGTTGTTAGAACAATTCCGAGACCTGAACATAGGAATGGAGTTAAGAGAAAATAAAGTTTGTTTGGGTAGGATCACTATTAGTAGTGATTTCATGCAGGATCTCAAGGATAAGCAGATTCAGGATTTGTACCTTCAGGAGATAAGTAAAGGTATAGACGAGGGAAAAGTTTCTGAGTTCACTAGAGGAACAGATGGTGTATTAAGGTTTAGAGATAGAATATGTGTGCCAGAGGATGCAGAGCTTAGGAAGATGATTTTAGAGGAGGCACATAAAAGTAAGTTGAGTTTCCATCCTGGATCCACAAAGATGTATCAGGATTTGAAGAAAATGTTCTGGTGGAAGAGGATGAAGAAAGAAGTAGCGGAGTATGTCTTATCTTGCTTGGTGTGTCAGAAGGCGAAGATCGAACATCAAAAACCAGCAGGATTATTGCAATCTCTAGATATCCCAGAATGGAAATGGGATAGTATAGCTATGGATTTTGTGGTTGGATTACCACGGACTACTAAGAAGCATGATGCAATTTGGGTTGTCATTGATAGATTGACGAAGTGTGCTCACTTCTTGCCTATTAGAGAAGGTGATAAATTAGAGAAGTTAACCCAGATTTACATCGATGAAGTGGTTAGGTTGCATGGTGTGCCATCCAGTATTGTCTCAGATCGAGATCCTAGATTCACCTCTAATTTCTGGAGACAATTGCAAAATGCTTTCGGATCGAAGTTGAGAATGAGTTCTGCCTATCATCCCCAAACCGATGGGCAATCAGAGAGGACAATTCAATCATTGGAGGACCTATTGAGAGCTTGTGTGTTGGAACACACTGGCAGTTGGGATACGTTTTTGCCATTGATTGAATTTACTTATAACAACAGTTTCCACAGCAGTATTGGAATGGCACCATATGAGGCGTTGTATGGCAGAAAGTGTAGGACCCCGTTATGTTGGAATGAGACTAGTGAAAACCAAGTTTTGGGTCCGGATGTGGTACAACAGACTACGGAACAAGTCAGGAAGATAAGGGAAAAGATGAAGGAAGCACAAGATAGGCAGATGAGCTACAGTGACAAGAGGAGGAGACCATTAGAATTCCAGGAAGGTGATCATATATTCTTGAGAGTTACTCGAAAAACTGGAATTGGCAGAGCTATGAAATCCCGAAAACTTACTCCTCGTTTCATTGGACCTTTTCAGATTCTTCGACGAATTGGGCAAGTAGCTTACCAAATTGCCTTGCCACTTAATCTTTCCAACGTTCATGACGTCTTTCATGTTTCTCAATTGAGAAAGTACCACCCTAATCCATCTCATGTGATTGTGTCTGAGTCTATACAATTGCGAGAGAACCTGGAGCATGAGGAATTACCTGTAAGGATCACAGATAGACGGATCAAGGAACTTCGCGGTAGGCAGATTCCTTTGGTTAAAATCTTATGGGATGAAGCTACTGGAGATGCAACTTGGGAATGCGAGGTGGATATGCAACAACAATATCCACATCTTTTCTGAGGTACGTAAATTCCGAGGACGGAATTTTCTTTTAAGAGGGGTAGTAATGTAACAGCCTTATTTTCGGTATGCGGTTAATAAATTAAAATATAAGTAATTATATTTTAATATTAAGTTTAGGAAATGTTTGTAATAAAATAAAAATCATATTCTTGATCTACCTTACAATAATAGCTCACAGTAACATTTTCGGCTGAAAATTCAGACGGAAGTCGGTCTGCGTTTTCTCTACCAGTATAATTTTACTGAGCCGGAAACATAATTTTGACCCGTAAACAAGACTGTTAGTGTTTTTAGGATGTTTTGTGTGGGTATGGAGATTTTCACAAAATCTCGTCCGGGGCCAAATTCTAAGTATTACCCGAGCGAAATCGTCGAGAAATGCGATCGGGGAAGTCATCTGATACGCAATGGAGCAGAGCACAAAGGAAACGAAAGGACTAGAAGAGACATGATGTGATGGCAAATAGTAACCACCATCACTCAACTTTTCAAAATTTTACTTTTTCAACTCTTTTCTCTCTCCTACCTTACCTCCACCTTACAACACCTTACCTTGTCACCATACCTCCCATACCTCCAATCTTCCTCAACAATCCACTTCAATTTTCTCTCATTTTTCCTCTCCTTTTCTCTCCAAAACCGTGCCCCCTTTCCCTCCATCTATATATACCCATTTCATCACTTCACTCACACTTTTCTTCTTCTTCATCTTCTTCCTTTCTTTTTAAAAAAAAAAAGTTCAAACCTTTAAAGCTTTGGTTTTTACTTCTCTTTTCAACTTGATTCCTTCATCAAAGTTGTTCATTTTCTTGAGGGTAATTATCCTATTTAGTTTTCTTTTCAAGTTCTTGCATTCATTTCATAATTTATGCTTTATGTTTTCATTAAGCTCTCAAACTTCTAAAAACTCTTAAAAATTGTAGAAAACTCCGTTTGAGTTGAAACCACTTACTATGTTCTTGTTTTTACACCTATTACAACATACTAAAAGACTGTGTAAAACAAAAATTTCGAACCCCTTTATCCATGCAAGGCTGAAACCATGCCTATGGTTTAGGTTGGATTTTGTTTCAACTTTTGCTTTTATGAATTTATATTTGAGTTCTATTCCAAGATGATCATGACCAAGGGCTCCTTTATACTAAAGGATGCTAGGTTTAAGTGATTGGAAAAGTTTAAATCTTTTTCATTGAGTTTCCTATGATGGCCGAAACTCATTTGTTTTGGACCTAGGATGTGTTGTTTTTATTTTCCAAGATGATTATGGATTAAAGCTCCTTATGTGAAAGGATGCTATATCTAAAAAGATTGGAACGTTTTAGGTTGTTTCTCTTCCAAAGTGATTATAGATTGAGCTCCTTAATATCAAAGGATGCTATGTCTAAAAGATTGGATGATTTAATGATTTCTAGCTTAAAAATCCTATGATGGCCGAAACCTAAGGTTTATGGTCCTAGGATGCCTTGTTTTTCATTTTCCAAAATGATCATGGTTTTAAGCTCCTTACTATGTATGGATGCTAAGCTAAAGAGATTGGAAAGTTTAAAAATTTCTAGCCAATTCAATTATGTTGGCCGAAACTTATATTAAAGGAAATAAAATGTTTTTGATTTGCTTTGTGAAAACTAGTACTTAATTCATACTCCTTAATACTCTAAGATCATTGATCAAAGAGGTTGTGTCGATTTGAAAATCCTAGCCTATTTTGTTATACAAGGCCGAAACCTACCCTAAGTGGTTGGATGATTTTTATTCCATATTTTCAACTTATGCCAATTTATTTAAGTTACCTAGAGTATAAGTGATAAGTATCCAAAAGCTAAGGTTGAGAAAACAATCCTAGCTCTCATTTGAATTAAATGGCCGAACCTAGCATAATGAGGGCATAGATGAATTTGTTTGATTTATTTTTAATTATGTTGCTTGGTTGAAGGTGGTGTTGGTAACTTGTGGTGTGGCAACGAGGAGCTTCGAGTTCGGAAGTTCGGTGAGAACTCAGGTGGGGGAAAGAATCAATCTACCGTCGGGAACGATAAGTAGTAGATTATATATTAATTGTGTAGGGCGACCCAAACCCTACTAGAAAATCGAATAATCGACAAGACCAAAATCACGTTGGAGTTGTTTTTCTGTAAAACCAATGTTGATTCGGGGATTGTAGGTTTATCGGTGATGGATTGCTTATATGATATTGGGAATGTATGAATTTATTGATGCTGATATTCTTTGTGATATTTTATGATGATTGATATGTTTATGTGAGAATGTATTATAGCTTGATGATAATTGAACTGCTTTGTTCCACGATGTTTTGATATATGGTTAGATATTTTGATGTGTATTAATACATGATAATTAGAGTAATGTGTGCGGGGTTCATGAGATCCGAGTTTAGAAGTGCCTAACAGAGATGTGATTATTGTTGGGTTTATTCATGAAATAGTGATGAGAGGTTACGGCACTAGGGGGTGACTTGAAACATGGTCTGTGATATTTTCATATGATCGACTTGAAACATAGTCTGGTTGACTTGAAACATAGTCTGGTTGGCTTGAAACATAGTCCGGTTGGCTTGAAACATAGTCTGGTTGACTTGAAACATAGTCTGGTTGACTTGAAATATAGTCTGATCTACTCGAGATGGAAATTTGGATACGTGGCTGTGGCCAAACATTCATACTTGCATTGTATTGCATCATGACAAAGGGTAGAGGAGGATATATATTAATTTGAGGATGACTTGTTAGAAATGTGTGTTGATTGTCTATGGCAATTAGTGTATCATTTACTATGAATCTTTTTCCGCTTTTGATGATAGCATGTTTCTTATCCCCTGTACTTTTCTCTGCTTTGTTCTATCTTTTATGGCTCGTGTTCGAAGATCCTGTTGATGAGCCGAACGAGGAGGAGCTGGACGGAACTCCTTACGAGCCGGATGCCGGAGGACGAGCTGTGACCCATGATGAGTAGGGTCTAGTCCTAGTTATGGCCGATGGCATCTGTGTCACGACGCTTTATCTTTTCCGCCTTTACGTTTGTATAACTTGTACACCTGTTAGGGCTCCTATTGTCGGGATGCTCCAAAACAGTGTTTTGTTTAACTCTGATTTCACTTACATATGCTTAATATGGTCATGTTTTCTTATTCCTGTTCTACATGAATATGTTTACTTAATAATTTAAGTTTTAATTCCGCCGTATTTTCATGTTAAGTTTAAGAATAAGAACATAATAATCAAGTTTTATTTCCAAATAAAACACCGAGGCACAGCGGGGTGTCTCAGCATCAGGCCTAATTAATTTCGAATGAATGAAAACAGCACTTTATCAAGGCTACATCAAAACACGAGAGAAGAAGAATTGAACCAGACCTGAGCACTAATACATATCATCAGTCAAAGGTACACTATAGCTAGTACATGATAAGTTTTTAAACTAACTACATATATACAAACTATGGTTGGTACACTTCAAGAAAGAAAGTTGCCCAGCGCCTCTTTATGCTGTTGATGTCAGAATCAGATAATGGAGTTGGATTGTTGAATATCTGCAAGTTTAATTGGACAAAAGATTATATCTTTTAAGTAATAAACTAACATAAAACATATAACGAATCTATATTATTAATTCTAATTGTGTCAATTAACATTTACCTCCTGCCATCTTTCAGTGATCCCGGAGGAGATAATTTCAAACATCCACTGCATCACATAGTAGCCACATTCCCATGACCCACGTTGTATACGTGACTACGTACAAATGAAACCCAATTAGAATATGAGGAATTAAATAAAATAGAAATCAATTATTGTACCCACTGCATTTGATGCATTTGAACTAATAAATATCTTACGCTGGGAATAATCCATCTGATAGCCCAAGTACGCCTTTCACCACGCAACATGTGGGTTGCATTAATAGACCTATCATGACAAAAACATTAATTAAAGTATATCTAATAGATTTCATATAATTAAAACAACTGCATTACTGATTATAAAGTATTTTAATGCTTATGTTTCGATGATCGTCTTCAGTTGATTCGCCGGCTTATTTCCCAATGAGCAGAAGAAGACCACAACGTTCTTTCTTGGGTACAATAGCAACAGTTGCCAATGCAGGCTGTATTTGCGGAACAGTTAGTGACTAAGCCATATATAGTTATACTTAAATAACCGGTACTTACTTATTGAGATAAGGCGCAAGATAGAATTGATGATCGTCTCGGGCAAGTATATCACGTATGGTAGTGACCGGGTCTTCCGATGCTATGAGAACATCACCCTGAATGAACATGGGGTTAATGAACCCATAAAGGGCGAGGTTACCCTGATCGACTAACATACGATGCAGATACCTAATATATTGGAAAAACATGTTAATTATCATAGTATTTAAAAATTAATTACGTACTTAACTTATAAATAAAATGTACTTACGTGCACCAAAACGATATGTGTGCAGAACTGGCCATTTCTTTATTGAGTACCATCTCCATAAGTTCCTTCTTTGGTATATACAGTTCACCAGTGCTAGCATCATGTTCCAGCCTTACCAAGGCTGCGTCATTCTCCATGGTGACAACCTGTATAGCCAGAACTTTAAAAACATCACCATGGCCAGGTGCCCCTTTGTCGATCCCCTAAACAACATAGATATATATTAGTAATCACGGATAATTAAGTTATTTAATTCGTTATTAACTAAATGGTCAAATGAATACCTTGGCAGGAGCAGACATCTCTGGTCTTCCTAGATCCGACCTTTTAGGCACAATATCATTTCCAACATCCTATAACGAATAAAAATGAAGCATTATCTTGAAACAATAATAAATTATTTCAACTATGAATATAGAAAAACACAACTAACCGAATACCTCAGATGCAACAAGAAAGTTGACCAGTCTTCTTGGCCGGGAGGATGAAGTTCCAGGGGCCCGACCCCTTTGTTTGAACCTCCTCAGTGGGCACAGGGACTCGAGCATCAGCATCTCGAATAATCTCAACAGACACCCTCAGCTGATCATCCGGTAAAAACCGTATGTGTATGGTATTACCTAAGTTAGTATGTGCCCTACCCAATGCCACTAAGAGGCGATGATGATGATCATCAACATACAGCTCACACCTATCAGGGTCGTCATCATCATCATCATCATCATCATTAGCAGCAGCAGCAGCATCATCATCATCACCATCATCATCATTTTCAGGATGATGAGGAGGATCACATGAGCCCTTAGTGCTCACATGGACAGAGGGTTGGATAGAGGGTTGGACACCTTTGTCATCTGTTTGGGACATAGAAGTCAATATTGCCATCTCTTTGGGCAAACTGCTCGGCCATCTCCTGTCGAAGCTCAGCTGCAATCTCCTGTTTTAGTCGTGCTCTATCTGCTTCAACATCCCTGTGGCATTGGTGTGAAGATGAACCATGGTATTGGCGAATGCCAACTCCCCATCCCACACCAATGACACGGCCCGGGTGGTCTGGTTTCTGGATGGCGTGAGATAAGATATCATTGCGTCCTCTAGGAACAAAGGTTCCTTGGGTTAGCTGATCATCCAAGGCATCCTATCACATAAAATATCAGGTCACATTACAATTCGGTAACAATCTTAAAATGACAATTACAACAAACTATACTTACAATCCTCTCAGCTACTTGGCGGGCCTCCTCGGATGTATATTGTCCCGTTTTTCTTTGTCGGCCCCTCTTCCATGAACGATGGCGTGGGGGTGGAGGTGGATCAACAACCTCTGGAAGAGTTTCAGCATTAGGATCCGCCTGAGATGCTGCTTCCTGACGTGCTTTCTATTCCTCTTCAACCATTTTCTGAACAAGCTTTTTATATCCCCCACGAGACATGACATGGGGGTAGACATTCTTGCTTTGGTTTTCCTGCCCCTTTTTCCTCTTCTCCTGTTATAAATAAAAGACAATTAAATTACATAAGTAAATGAAATTAATGCAATTACATAAATTTAGAGATAAATCAAATAAGTTAACCTGAAAGCTGGGATCATGTCAGCTCTGAACAAAGCGATCCCACGTCGCCTTGTCAAGAAACGGATACACCTCAAGTGGGTTCTTTTTACTTTTTGGATTGAATATATAGTATCTGCCCAGGTCGGCCTTAAAAGCCCTCCAACGCTCTCCAGCATACTTCAGCAAACGCTTCTTCATAGCGTATGTATCCGGTATGTCAAAGGTCAACTACATTAAGACCAAAAGAATCAACGAATTACTGTATGATATTATTAAGATAAAAATAAAGTAGATACAGACAAACACAGGACGTAGAAGTATAGATACCATAATACTCTCCCATATCTGCTCCTTCACGTCCGCCGGTACATATCTCCACCTATCAATGAGTATACTGGGCCTGTTCCTAGCAAGGGTCGCCACAAAACTGGTAAACTAATCTTCCATTGGCTCAATAGGATTGAGTTTATTATCAAAGTCTACTCTTATCCTTTGATTTGACCCACGGTTGGTAGTCAAATGCCTCATCCGTGTGGCACGTCTACCCTTTCTACCGGTAGACGGGGTCTCTGACCCGCTGCATGAAGGAGGGATATCCTCATGATCAGCCATGTATACCTGTTTAAACACAAAACAAAAAAAAAACTTGTTAGTATGTCAGGATAAATATCAAACATAACTTATAAATATCAATCAACATACATAAACATAACTTATAAATATCAACGTAAACATATAATATGCCAAACTTGATGGTAATATCAAACTAAACTTACTTTGTGGTCAATTAGTAAAGTTCTCCCATAACCCTTCTTGGTGATCATTACGAGTAGCATGTACATCATCCACTTCATTTTCCTCATTGAAATTAGGCACTCGTGTTGAGAAAGAAGGAGTATCAGAAATATCAAGAGTTGAATCGTGATTTCCCTCACTACCATTATACATGTTTTTTCCCTGGAGAACCACTGACCACCTTTTGTTAGAAGGATCACGGATATAAAACACTTGTTTTGCTTGGGATGCCATGATGAAAGGTTCCTCTTTATTACCTACCTTACTAAGGTCCACCAATTTGAATCCTAACTCATCGGTTTGCACACCATTGTTACTGTCGACCCACTGGCATTTAAAAACAGGTACTCTAAACTTCGTGTAATCAACCTCCCATATCTCTTCAATGATTCCAAAGTATGAAACTGATGCCATAACAGGGTTTTTGTCTTTCGAACTAGAGAAATTCATGGACTCAGCGACGACCATAACCCCACTATTTTGCATAGTACTTTTGTCATCCTGGGACTTTGTATAGAAGGAAAACTTATTGATATCGTACCCACTCCAGCATATGACATCAAAGTTAGGCCCCTGTGCTAGCCATTTTAATGTATCAGAAGCAGTACCATCCTTTGCAATTTTTTCTTTAAACCAGTTCAAGAAAGTCTTGTTATGCTTGTTCAAACACCATTTTTCATTCATTCTAGGGTAAGTTTCATTGATGATGCTTTTATGCTCACATAAGTATGGTTCAACCTCATCAGTGTTATTCAATATATACAAATGTGCTTGAAGCACTTCCTCCCGATCCATGCTCTTAACAGTGATACCTCGTGTACCCTTACCATCATATCTTCCTTCGTGACGAGACTTGGAAGCCCTACGAGTTCCGCTTCTGACATGTAGTCTGTACAAAACTCAATAGCTTCTTCTGCAACATACCTTTCAACAATAGATGCTTCAGGACGGTGTGGATTTTTCATATATCCTTTCAGGATCTTCATGTATCGCTCAACCGGGTACATCCACCTTAAATAAACGGGACCGCACAATCTAATCTTCCTCACTAGATGAACAATCAAATGAACCATGATGTCAAAAAATGAAGGTGGAAAATACATCTCCAATTGGCACAATACAATGGCTGCCTCATTTTCCAACTCATCCAAATTTTTAGTGTCAATGACCTTGCTACATATAGCATTGAAGAATAAGCATAACCTAGTAATGGCATGTCTGACTTTTTTAGGCAATATGTCACGAATGGCCACCGGTAGTAGTTGTTGCATCAAGACATGACAATTATGAGACTTTAAGCCAACTAATTTGAGATCTTTCATTGAGACAAGTCTTCTGATATTTGAAGAGTAACCCTGTGGCACTTTGACTCCCCGTAGACATTCACAGAAACTTCTTTTCTCTTTTTTTGATAAAGTAT
The DNA here is from genome assembly GCA_030762895.1 of Sophora flavescens. Classification (NCBI taxonomy): domain Eukaryota; kingdom Viridiplantae; phylum Streptophyta; class Magnoliopsida; order Fabales; family Fabaceae; genus Sophora; species Sophora flavescens. The sequence goes on from JAUPTC010000013.1 coordinate 19,183, forward strand.
GACATGCTGGGGGCAAATAAGTCTTCTTATCCCCCACTTTAAGTGGAGCTAACTGCTCTCGTATACCCATCGCAACTAGATCCAGACGAGCATTCACACCATCCTTTGTCTTGCCTTGAATGTTGAGAAGCGTTCCGATTAAACTGTCACACACATTTTTCTCTACATGCATCACATCAATACAATGTCTTACATCAAGCTTGCACCAGTATGGAAGATCAAAGAAGATCGACCTCTTCTTCCATATTTTCTTCTCGGTAGCCTTCTTCTGGGTCTTCCCATAGATAACATTAGTGTTGTTCACCCTTTCATAAACTTGCTCTCCAGTCAAGGCCACCGGAGCAATTTCATTCTCTGGAAGTCCATTGAAAGCTTTTCTCAATCTACGATAAGGATGATTACGTCGGATAAATCTCCGATGCCCAAGGTAAACCGTCTTCCTTCCATGTTGCAGTTGATGGTAACATGTTCCTTCTTCACATATTGGATGAGACACCCCGCTGTGCCCCTTTGTGACATTTTAGTTTAAAACCACAATTATTAGTTCCTTAAGCGCGCGTTTAGCGTTAGAGATTTTCACAAATCATTTTCGAAATGTCCCCTTTAAAAATCGGAGATTTGTATGACGTCGGAAAACACCTGATAGACAATTTTATAACTTCAAAATTTAATCCAACCATAAATGGTCTCTGGTCTTACATCAACTGCCAGGAGCGGAAGAATAAATACACAAACTCCAGTCATGATAAAGACTTAGGAGATAAATAGATACAGTAATCGCAAATTGGTTTTTCATGAACATACACAGTTTTCATTTATAACATAAAATATTCGAAAGATTATAATATATAAATACTCCAAATTTATCTATTACATTACCAAAACACTGTTGAGGGTATCCTCTCGGTAGGAGCCCTCACAGGCATAGACTTAGACAAAAATACTAAACCACTTAAAACATCTAAAACGTCTCACAAGACGCACTGGCCATATACTACCTGGACCCTAATCACCGTGGGTCAAGACTCGAGCTCTGACATCCGGCTCATATGGAATCCCGTCCAATCCATCATCATTAAGTTTGTCCACCAGGTCTTCTAGTACGATTTCATAATAAAACAAATACAACATGCAGAAAGATGCAGGGGATAAGAAACAGTTCTACCATCAAAAACGGAAAAGAGTCATAGTAAACTATACAGTAATTATCACAGACACAACATCAGTCAATTCATCCATCTTCCATAAAATTCTTATATTCATCCTACCCTCGCTCCTACAACTAAAGCTCGATACTGAACATGTCTATGGTTTCCTCATCATAGTTATGGTTATCGGTCAATAGTCTAAGCGACACGTCCCATTCCCGGTGCACATCCTTAGTCATGGTGAGAATGCTCATGCAAAGCAATGACACTATAGCTGCACAATAAACCCGGTGCACACCCTGGACCGTGGGTGCTCATCCAAAGCAATGACACTATAGCTGCACGATTATCCCGGTGCACACCTTCACCATGGTAAGAACGCTCACGCAAAGCGTGACACTACAGCTGCACGATGATCCCGGTGCACACCTCATCCACTCAGAGGTGCTCATGCAAAGCATGACACTCATAGCTGCATAATAAGTTTGTCAATCGTCCAAGCGACACGTCCCATTCCCGGTGCACATCCTTAGTCATGGTGAGAATGCTCATGCAAAGCAATGACACTATAGCTGCACAATAAACCCGGTGCACACCCCGGACCGTGGGTGCTCATGCAAAGCAATGACACTATAGCTGCACGATTATCCCGGTGCACACCTTCACCATGGTAAGAACGCTCACGCAAAGCGTGACACTACAGCTGCACGATGATCCCGGTGCACACCTCATCCACTCACAGAGGTGCTCATGCAAAGCATGACACTCGTAGCTGCACAAGTTTAGTTTACACATTGGACGGTCCCACAAGGACTTCGGGTCTTGTATGTGTCTCACATACGGTTATAGAAACAACACAACTTATGAACCTCGCAGACTCCTATGGTCATAACCCAATGCCTTAACCTCTCATCAAGACCACAACACATGCTCTATGTCACAACACCTCTTTAACATATTTCATGTAGGTTAGGCACCTCTAAAAATCATCATGATCCTCACGCCGAAAACAATCATCTCTTAGACAACATATATATCTTAGCTTAAAATCCACTAAGCATAATAATAATAACCAGACAGATCATGCATAACACAATATCAATCAAAATATTCTCATATTACCAACATAGCACAAAATCAATTCAATAAAGGTAATAAAATCAAATCAACCATCAACAATATAAAGATCAACCTAATATCGATCAACCTACAATCCCCGAATCACCATGGATATTTTATAAAAGCAATTTAAAGCGATTCTGGTCTTGTCAATTATTCGACTTCTAGTAGGGTTTAGGTCGCCCTACATAATTACTACATAATCTACTACTTATCGATTCCGACGATAGGTTGATTCTTTCCCCCACCTTTTAATGCGTTCGGAGGTTTTTCTGGAACTTCACAGACATGCAATCAGCTCCAATGAGTTCCCAAAAAGGGAATTCATACTTCTCCAAAGCAAGCAGGAACATGAAAAACATCCCAGAGAGACGATCCAAGCATTGAAACAACCAGACAAAATACTGAATTAATTTCTCAACAATCAAAATATAAATATAATTCAATAATATATTTAATTTCTCAAAAACTCGTTGATTTAAATCAAAAACAGATTTGGGGTTTTTAGGATCAAGGTTAAAATTGGGTAAAAATCAATTTAACAAGAGATTGACAAAAATTGATTTAGGGAGACACTTATTCATGCTCCCAATTTCAGAAAACACCAATTAATTTCAGATTTTGAGAATTAAAATCAAAACCTAGGGTTAGGGTTTCAAAATCAATTTGGGGGTTTTGAATCTGAGCAAAGGAAGTGAGAAAACCACTTACCCAAGGAAGAAGATGAAGTTGTGGTGGCTACCAGGACCTCCGGCGTGGCGGCTGCGGCAGCAACCACGGTGGAGAACGGCGGCGGACAGCCCCTACCGCGGTGGCTAGCGCGATTTCGCGCTACAGGAACAACCGAGACACGATCTGGACAAAGACGCGAACCAAGCGTGGTGTCGCGGCGTCGGAGCTCCGGCGGGCGGTGGTTACGGCGGTTCCTAACCAGAAGGATGGGTTTTTGTGTGACCCACACAAGGAAGAAGGGGGAGATCCAAACAGTGGCATCAAGGGACCATTTCGGTGGCTGGAATGGAAGCCCCGCAGTGCGCATCCGGCAGTGGGGCTCGCGGTGTCGGACGGCAGCGACTCGGAACACAATGATGGCGAAATCGGTCCAAACACATGGGAGAAGCTGGGTCGCGACGGTGGTCGTCTCCCTGCTCCAGGTAACGATCCGGCGGCACTCAGGCCGGTGATGGACGGAGCGGAGCTGTGAGCTAGGAAGGTGAAAGAGAGAGATGATGTGAGGAGGAGGAAGAAGAAGATGGAGTCAAAAGGGAGAAGAAGCAGAGAAAGAAAAGAAGAAAAAGAGAGAAAGAGAGAGAGTTACGGGTCATTAAGGGGGGAGAGGAAAGAGAATTTGATTTTTGTACTAGTGGGTACAAAATGAGTGATAAATTTTAAGCCTAAAATAAACATGTTTTTACTTTTTGGAATCTAAAAATAAATATTGATAAATATAAGATTTCGAAATTCAAATTAGAGTAAAGATTAATAGTTGGACTGATCAACTAAGAAAATACTCGGTCCAAAATTTAATCTCCGATTAAGGTCAAACCAGTTTATTTTCAACTCTAAAATTAAATTGAATGAAAATATGAAAATGCTCTCTTAAACATATTATTAAAAATATTTTTCTGTACTGGTAGTAATTTTGACAATAATGTAACTTATTGTCTAGTAAGTGTGCATTCACTGAAATAAGTCAGTGTTAACGCACCCAATAAAATAATTTGAAGAGAGTAATTTAATTACTCAAACTAAACCACATAACAAAATTAACATAAACATCCAAATAAAATAATTAATCATATGTTTAATTATATTTTAACCGGTTAAACAGCGTAACTAAAAACGGGTTGTTACATTACTACCCCTCTTAGAAAAAATTTCGTCCTCGAAATTTCGTAGCTCAAAACTAAACAGGATTTCGTAATCACACCTAGACTCTAAAATCTTACTTTGTATTCTCGTCGCTTCATTCCTTTCATCTATAACTCTAACATGATTGATTCTTATGCCATTCTATTTATTCTCAAAACTTTTCACTACCGCGTTATCTTCACTACCTTCGATATTTCACCTTAGCTTATTACACTCGAAGACACAATCAAATCTTAATCACTTCTTGCCTCAAAATTTGTCTGCTAGCAAAACTCCTTCAACACCTTATCCTCACAACGAACATCAAGTTCAACACTAACTTTACCCCATCATACATCAACCTTCAACTCAAAGTATACAATTGTTGTCTTAGTTTCCTTTGAACATATTCCACCACTCCAAATTATATCATAGTCATTCATTTCAATCTTAAAGAATACGATTACATTCCTCCATGCAACTTCAACCAAAAATGAATCCCTTCAGTTTGAATTATCCACAATCATAATTCTTAAACTTTTCTAACAACTTAGTTTCACTCAAGAACTCCTCTTTACTATTTCCGTTCAGCTTAAGGAAACTACCCTACATATTTCTCCGTTAATCCTTGGACTCACTAAGTCAACATTAACCATAAATGTTGATCACTACTCTAAATTCCTTTAATGATATATCTGCCTCGATCAAAATTTGATCCTTCGATCTATAGTAATTTGTCATACTTGCTGATATTACTCTTAATCTTACCATTCATAACTACACCTCAACAAAATTCCTACCACTGCATGTCCCATAGTTTTCAATGTCTCTAATTCACCGTAAGTCTTAACAAAACCAATTTAGAATTATCGCACTCAAGGGAAATCTGAATTTATCCTACGTATTGCCTGATCAAGTCTTTATTCCAATCCTCAAGGCATGATCAACAATGACAAAGTCAACATATGTAAGTCCCTTAGTTTAAGAATCTACCTTTCTGTCCAAACACTAACTTAGTGACCAAAAGTTAACATAAAAAATATATATATCTCCTTAATCCACATCTTAACTTCAATATCTCAAAATATATGCAACAAAACTATCATTATAATTCAACTATTGATCATCAAACCTTATAACTACAATTCTCTACTCAATTATCGCACACCAAAACTTTACAAAAAGAAATATGAAGTCTTACATCTTGTTTGAAATATAAAACATGACTCTAAGCACTTAACTACATTAACTGCCATATTAAACCAAACAAAATATATTCCATAACAATTAAGATTTTACTAGAAGCTCAAACTCATCATTTTAACAAGAATACCATGCCTAGGTACAACATCCCTTCTCAAATCCGAGATCACCATAATATTACTCATCTAAAGTATCGTCATTCCGCTCTTAGTCTTCCTTGAATAATAACAAGTCCCCACTCACAAATTAAATCCTTAGATATGAACTTGATAAGTACTAGCACTTACCTACATATCCTTCCCTTAGAATCACCTTCATCATTAATAACTATCTTCTTCAAATATCATATCCTAGTAATGTTCCTAAATACTAGCACACTATTTCCATATCTACCGTGCTTCTTTATATCAAAATCTTAACTTAACATCCTCTCTTAGTTTGAACTACTACTAATTGTCATGTGTCCACACAACATTTCCAAATAACTTCGATTTTACCATATATATCATTTCTATATACTCAAACTTCTTCGTTATGTTTCCAAATCATTTCAAATCCCCTAAATTTTCCTTATAACCTTGTGTCTCAAACCAAGTTCGAGTTAATACTATTTTCATCAATCAAATATCACTTTAAAGAATACTCCCATCACAAGCTAAGGTTTACACTTTATCTTAATAAACTCCAATAACATCAAAGTGATTAGAAACTAATTTTATTCTCAACATAAAGACTTAAATACTAATCATGTACAAGCCACACTCAAATCAACACCTCTTTTAAACACCACATGCTTAAACCTCAATTTCTTTAAACAAACTTATCATCATCATAAACATCATTAGAAAATAAGTTTATATTCACATCCAAGTATTAATTTCATAAACTTGAGTCTAATTCCTTTCTCATCGTTAAACACTAGATTCGGGACCAAGTATCCAACTTATAAGCTTAGATTTCCAATCAAATCCACAACTATAACCATCATCTCAACCATAAAAAGCTACAAGGCTTCAACTAATTCAATCCTATACTAATTAAGACCCAAACTAATTTTGTTGTCTCTTTATCATCTTCAACAACTACCCACATTATCCAAATATATCTAGTACTTAAAATAAATTCCCGTAATAACAATTTCTTCCTACCACTAATTGTTCACTATACCTTATGAACAAGAATTAATTCTTCCAATAAACTCATTGTCTAACACTTATTTCAAATCTTACTTTCTAACTTTCAATGCACAATCAACCATGATACTCTCTTTTATACAACAACTTACCCAAGTAACTTATCCCAAAAATATCGTGTTTATCATGAGTAAGAATATTAATCATTTCAATTCCCTACTCTACTTAGGAACTTAAAACGACGAAGCTACGAACTTTCTACCCAATTTCTAAGCATAGTCAATATCCGATGTGGACTCAATCAACTAGACACGGCCAGTAACAACACCCTAACTTTTAGCAGTCCGATCAGAATCAAACTGCTCTGATACCAAATGAGACACCCCGATGTGCCCCTTTGTGACATTTTAGTTTAAAACCACAATTATTAGTTCCTTAAGCGCGCGTTTAGCGTTAGAGATTTTCACAAATCATTTTCAAAATGTCCCCTTTAAAAATCGGAGATTTGTATGACGTCGGAAAACACCTGATAGACAGTTTTATAACTTCAAAATTTAATCCAACCATAAATGGTCTCTGGTCTTACATCAACTGCCAGGAGCGGAAGAATAAATACACAAACTCCAGTCATGATAAAGACTTAGGAGATAAATAGATACAGTAATCCCAAATTGGTTTTTCATGAACATACACAGTTTTCATTTATAACATAAAATATTCGCAAGATTATAATATATAAATACTCCAAATTTATCTATTACATTACCAAAACACTGTTGAGGGTATCCTCTCGGTAGGAGCCCTCACAGGCATAGACTTAGACAAAAAATACTAAACCACTTAAAACATCTAAAACGTCTCACAAGACGCACTGGCCATATACTACCTGGACCCTAATCACCGTGGGTCAAGACTCAAGCTCTGACATCCGGCTCATATGGAATCCCATCCAATCCATCATCATTAAGTTTGTCCACCAGGTCTTCTAGTACGATTTCATATTAAAACAAATACAACATGCAGAAAGATGCAGGGGATAAGAAACAGTTCTACCATCAAAAACGGAAAAGAGTCATAGTAAACTATAGAGTAATTATCACAGACACAACATCAGTCAATTCATCCATCTTCCATAAAATTCTTATATTCATCCTACCCTCACTCCTACAACTAAAGCTCGATACTGAACATGTCTATGGTTTCCTCATCATAGTTATGGTTATCGGTCAATAGTCCAAGCGACACGTCCCATTCCCGGTGCACATCCTTAGTCATGGTGAGAATGCTCATGCAAAGCAATGACACTATAGCTGCACAATAAACCCGGTGCACACCCTGGACCGTGGGTGCTCATCCAAAGCAATGACACTATAGCTGCACGATTATCCCGGTGCACACCTTCACCATGGTAAGAACGCTCACGCAAAGCGTGACACTACAGCTGCACGATGATCCCGGCGCACACCTCATCCACTCAGAGGTGCTCATGCAAAGCATGACACTCATAGCTGCATAATAAGTTTGTCAATCGTCCAAGCGACACGTCCCATTCTCGGTGCACATCCTTAGTCATGGTGAGAATGCTCATGCAAAGCAATGACACTATAGCTGCACAATAAACCCGGTGCACACCCCGGACCGTGGGTGCTCATGCAAAGCAATGACACTATAGCTGCACGATTATCCCGGTGCACACCTTCACCATGGTAAGAACGCTCACGCAAAGCGTGACACTACAGCTGCACGATGATCCCGGTGCACACCTCATCCACTCACAGAGGTGCTCATGCAAAGCATGACACTCGTAGCTGCACAAGTTTAGTTTACACATTGGACGGTCCCACAAGGACTTCGGGTCTTGTATGTGTCTCACATACGGTTATAGAAACAACACAACTTATGAACCTCACAGACTCCTATGGTCATAACCCAATGCCTTAACCTCTCATCAAGACCACAACACATGCTCTATGTCACAACACCTCTTTAACATATTTCATGTAGGTTAGGCACCTCTAAAAATCATCATGATCCTCACGCCGAAAACAATCATCTCTTAGACAACATATATATCTTAGCTTAAAATCCACTAAGCATAATAATAATAACCAGACAGATCATGCATAACACAATATCAATCAAAATATTCTCATATCACCAACATAGCACAAAATCAATTCAATAAAGGTAATAAAATCAAATCAACCATCAACAATATAAAGATCAACCTAATATCGATCAACCTACAATCCCCGAATCGCCATGAATATTTTATAAAAGCAATTTAAAGCGATTCTGGTCTTGTCAATTATTCGACTTCTAGTAGGGTTTAGGTCGCCCTACATAATTACTACATAATCTACTACTTATCGATTCCGACGATAGGTTGATTCTTTCCCCCACCTTTTAATGCGTTCGGAGGTTTTTCTGGAACTTCACAGACATGCAATCAGCTCCAATGAGTTCCCAAAAAGGGAATTCATACTTCTCCAAAGCAAGCAGGAACATGAAAAACATCCCAGAGAGACGATCCAAGCATTGAAACAACCAGACAAAATACTGAATTAATTTCTCAACAATCAAAATATAAATATAATTCAATAATATATTTAATTTCTCAAAAATTCGTTGATTTAAATCAAAAACAGATTTGGGGTTTTTAGGATCAAGGTTAAAATTGGGGAAAAATCAATTTAACAAGAGATTGACAAAAATTGATTTAAGGAGACACTTATTCATGCTCCCAATTTCAGAAAACACCAATTAATTTCAGATTTTGAGAATTAAAGTCAAAACCTAGGGTTAGGGTTTCAAAATCAATTTGGGGGTTTTGAATCTGAGCAAAGGAAGTGAGAAAACCACTTACCCAAGGAAGAAGATGAAGTTGTGGTGGCTACCAGGACCTCCGGCGTGGCGGCTGCGGCAGCAACCACGGTGGAGAACGGCGGCGGACAGCTCCTACTGCGGTGGCTAGCTCGATTTCGCGCTACAGGAACAACCGAGACACGATCTGGACAAAGACGCGAACCAAGCGTGGTGTCGCGGCGTCGGAGCTCCGGCGGGCGGTGGTTACGGCGGTTCCTAACCAGAAGGATGGGTTTTTGTGTGACCCACACAAGGAAGAAGGAGGAGATCCAAACAGTGGCATCAAGGGACCATTTCGGTGGCTGGAATGGAGGCCCCGCAGTGCGCATCCGGCAGTGGGGCTCGCGGTGTCGGACGGCAGCGACCCGGAACACAATGACGGCGAAATCGGTCCAAACACATGGGAGAAGCTGGGTCGCGACGGTGGTCGTCTCCCTGCTCCAGGTAACGATCCGGCGGCACTCAGGCCGGTGATGGACGGAGCGGAGCTGTGAGCTAGGAAGGTGAAAGAGAGAGATGATGTGAGGAGGAGGAAGAAGAAGATGGAGTCAAAAGGGAGAAGAAGCAGAGAAAGAAAAGAAGAAAAAGAGAGAAAGAGAGAGAGTTATGGGTCATTAAGGGGGGAGAGGAAAGATAATTTGATTTTTGTACTAGTGGGTACAAAATGAGTGATAAATATTAAGCCTAAAATAAACATGTTTTTACTTTTTGGAATCTAAAAATAAATATTGATAAATATAAGATTTCGAAATTCAAATTAGAGTAAAGATTAATAGTTGGACTGATCAACTAAGAAAATACTCGGTCCAAAATTTAATCTCCGATTAAGGTCAAACCAGTTTATTTTCAACTCTAAAATTAAATTGAATGAAAATATGAAAATGCTCTCTTAAACATATTATTAAAAATATTTTTCTGTACTGGTAGTCATAGTGACAATAATGTAACTTATTGTCTAGTAAGTGTGCATTCACTGAAATAAGTCAGTGTTAACGTACCCAATAAAATAATTTGAAGAGAGTAATTTAATTACTCAAACTAAACCACATAACAAAATTAACATAAACATCCAAATAAAATAATTAATCATATGTTTAATTATATTTTAACCGGTTAAACAACGTAACTAAAAACGGTCATTACATTGGACATGCTTTATGGCCCTTAACACTATACCCACACGAGTTCCCCGTATCTTTGGAAAGTCATTGATGGTGCAAAATAACATGGCACGCAATCTGAATGTCTCACGGCAATACCCGTCAATCACATCAACACCTTCATCCCACAACATTCTCAAGTCTTCAATCAAGGGACTCAGATAAACATCAATATCATTTCCTGGCTGTTTAGGACCCGAAATCATCATACTTAACATAATGTATTTGCGCTTCATGAACAACCAAGGAGACAGGTTGTAAATTACAAGGAGAACAGGCCATGAACTATGAATACTACTTAAGTTTCCATATGGATTCATTCCATCGGTAGCAAGTCCAAGCCTCGAGGTTTCGGGCTCATTGCCGAAATCCGGAAACAAACTATCAATTCTCTTCCATTGCAAAGAATTGGCCGGATGGCGAAGCTGTCCATCACACTTCCTCTCATCTGCATGCCATCTAATGTTCTTTGAGTCATTTACATTAGCAAACAATCGCTTGAACCGCGGAATCACGGGAAGATACCATAACACCTTCGCAGGAGGACCTTTGGTGACCACATCACAACTACAATCACCATCCTTCACTTTGTAGCATGATACCCCACACCTGGGGCACTCGTGCATATATTCAAACTCTTTCCTGTACAATATGCAATCATTGGAGTCAGCGTGTATTTTCTTATACTCCATACCCATCGGACACAATATCTTCTTCGCCTCATAGTTTCGAGATGGCAATGTGTTGCCTTTGGAAGCATTTCTTTCAATAACTCAAGCAATTCAGTAAAGCTTTTATCGCTCCACCCATTTCTCGCCTTCACATTGAACAATCTTAACACCGCTGACAACCGTGTGAAATTAGTGCACCCCGGATACAAAGCCACTTGCGCATCACTGCACAAAGTATCATACACATGTGCACGCCGAAAAGACTCTTGCCCAACATCACGGATCATGTCCTCTAGTCCATCGTCCATTTCCACGTCATCAACTTCCTCTCTATCCGACACCCTCGACTGTCTAACGATTCACCATGACATATCCATGTTGTATAACTCTTACAAATCCCCTCACAAATAAGATGATCACGTATCTCCTCAGCTTCTAGTCGTCTCTCATTCAAACAGTTAACACAAGGATAATAAAACCTTCCGTTACCACTATCAGGAGCATTTGTTTTTGCAAACTGTAGAAAATCTTCCACTCCATTCTCATACTCATCACTTGTCCGTCTAGCATTCATCCAACCGCGATCCATGACTAAACCAATACCTTCATACTTAGTCCAACATATTCATCAACCACTTCTTATGACAGGGTATGGCCCTATCCCATTCGAGAAGAAACGTTTTCAACATTCGGTTAACAGTTAGTCCTTAACTCTCATGCTCATACTCGACAAAATTTTCAAGAACATTTCCCTGCGGTCTCAGACGTACACTACTTGAACGCGCGATGACATCCACCACGATAAAGTATGCACCCGGAGAACGAAAGGAAATTTATCAATCCGAACTTTCATCAAGTATATAACATTAGAATCAATGAATAACTATTTTAACTGAATTAAGAAAAAGTTTTTTCCCAAACTGTCCAACTTTGGACAATTCAAGATCCAACACAATGAGCGGTACATTAAGCACATACACGTACGCTCATTAGTATTGCATCTCAAACGGGAAACTAAGGCTTTACTAATTATTGTGGGCATATTCTCGAATCAAATAAATTTTCAAGAAAATACATTAAAACTCCAATGAAAATTGTCTTGCTAACAAAAATAAGGGAGAGTGGCTGAAAATCAATCCCCTGCTACAAAAACATATTCACATGCAGCACATAAATGGAACAGAGAATTTCAGATAAACATTTCCATAGTTTCTTAGGAGGGTGGAGCAGTTTATAATTAAGAATTCTTGTAAACTACAGAAGCAAATAAAACAAAGAGCAACTAACGTGAGTATTTCTAGGATGCAAGTGAAAACATCTAAACCTGCAATCCAGCACATGAATTTGAAAAGCTTTTGAAAAGCATTTAGTAAGTCAGTCCATTCTGAATAAGGAAGACAAACATAAGAAAAGCTTGAAGGTGCTCTTCAATGAATGCAATCTATAAATTGCAAAAACCTAAAATCGAAATGAATTATGACTATTATCTATAACATTATGCATTTCGGGTTCTAGGAAGGTTTTAATAAGAATAATAAAAGGTAGGTCAAGGTTTTGAATATAAATTGTGATTTTCAGTTGCTACATGATACAAGTATTTTGTTGTTCCCCATGATGAACAGGGTTGAATAAAGGACTCACTAAAGAAAGGATAGGTAAAATGCATGATAGATGAAAGGACAAGTTCAATGCAATGAAAGACAAAGAAAGAAGCATGCTTACCAGTAAAATTAATATCACAAGAGTAGCCTTTCAATTGATCCGAATCAACTTTGATCTTTGTCCGATTTGAATCTGTTCACTCTCGATTGAAGTATTTGACAATTATCTGTTGTGGATTCACCACCTACAAACAACATCACATCACATAGGCCAGTTATCAAATTACCTAATATCAATCAATCCTATAGTATGCATGTTAAAGTGATGAATAACCTTGAGGAACTAAAACACAAGTTTTTATCCTCACTCATTATCTTCTTTTTCGTATAGAATTTTCTATCGGTTGCCACATTAAAATACCGGTTCCTTTTTATCCATGATCCAAGACAAGTAATCAAATCAATTAAAAAGTTGATATTACATTCCAAGTGTTCCACTAATCACTTGTATTTAGCTCGATCCTCGCTTATACTAGTTCAAAATATGACGAAAAACCATAGACTCTAATGGACCCCCAAAGAAGCCACATTGTACAAGTAAAACAGAAATACCCTTAGCAAAACACACGGACAAAAAGTGAAAGTAAAAAAATTCATAACGACCGGAAGAAATGAACAGGGTTAATGTCAAAGAGGAGGCAAAAGGGAGGGAGAAAAATAGAACCTTTGGAAAAGGGGAACGATGTGATCATACTCAA
>JAUPTC010000013.1:33191-48191 GCA_030762895.1 Sophora flavescens
TTGTATATTACTGCCATGGGATAGGAATTTGGATTCCATATTCCTTCCTTTATTTTAATATCCAATTTTATATTATGCTTATTTTTTCCCAAACTATCTAAAGACAAAGTATAATTTGGAAAATTATTAAAGAAAGTGGGACCATCGTGAAGATTGGTCTCTATTATTGACAAGATTTGATCTTCAAATCTTGCTGGTCTCGTATCACGCAGACATACACACACAGGAGTGTCTATGCCAAGTCTATGCAAAGGTTTGATAGCAACTTGTATCAATCCTATATGCAAAAACTTATATTTTAATTTATGATCTTTCAACATCGAAAGATTCAAAAGGTTTAACCCTTAGGCTTTGATACCAAGAGGGCCACTGCGGATCATTTCACATAAAGATGTTAGAGACATATTGAAAATATTGGTTTAAACACGAAAACAGAGTAGGAAAATAATTCAAAATATAGACGTATGTCAAAAGATAGATATATTCAGAGATTTTACAGATCACTATATGCCCCAGATTTAGGCGAAGTGATTTACAAAATATCCAAAGATATTCAAGAACTTACAAATACAAGAGGCTCTTAAGAAAACTTGAAAACACTGCAAGATTACAAAAGAGAGAGATTAGTAAGTTCAGAGTGAAGTAAGCTGTGTCTTTCAACAGAGTCTTCGAGTTCCTTATATAGAGGGAGGAACCTTCAGCTTCGAGCCACGGACTTCAAAATTTTGGAATCCGAAAAGCAGGTACTATGCTTCTTTTGACTTTGGTACCAGCTTTACTATTCATCTTTTACTTTTGTCTGCCACAAGAGTGCTTTCGGCAAGTCATGACAAACAACTTTCTTTATTAAAGCAGAATGGCACATGGGCGGCCACATTTGTGTCTGATAGACTCTGCTTTAAATATTTTATGCTGAATGAGGAATCAATTTTGTCTGCTATCTTTATTTTAGTGGGAAGATGCGACAAAACTTATCTTCAAAAGTCAACAAATCCAACATCTGGGTCATTATTTTCCAGATATGGATTATATTCTTCAAGATCTTCAGCTGAAAACTCTGGTTCTTCAATAGCTTCATCGGAACCAACAGTTGAGGCAGCTTCTAATAATTTTTTCTTTAATTCTGCTGGGGAAGCAGCATCAAAGGTTAAAGTATAGGGAGAGAAAGGGCTGGGGGGTTGAGAAACTACTGATGAAGTAGATCCAACTATATTTTTGCCTTTATCTCTTGCTGGAGAATTTACTGGAGTGGACACAGACTGAGGAAGTCTCCTTCTTTGTAGTCCATGCTTCTTCCAAGTGTCAAATTTTGTCAAAACAAAATCTTCATTGAATTTTCTCCACCAGGAAACTATTACTGATGAACAAATCCAACGAGGAAAAGGTTCTGGAAGATGCTGATGAGTATCATAGCTATATCGGTGGAGCCATGATAAACCAAATTGAGCACAAAACCTTAATAATTTTTCATGTGCTGGGATTTTGGGTGTTAGAGTCTTGTACTCTAAATATGTTGAGTATATTGCATTTGGGAAGATCTCAACAGATATCCCATTATTCACAAACCAATCTAAAAACCAAGATGGATAAGTAGATTGATTGCTTAATATTTGAAAATACCATGAATGCTTATCATTGGGAAGCTCCAAGATATTTTCCCAGGCATACAGGTAATCAAAATAATCGAATACAGGAGGGTCAAATACCCTAGAGAACCTTTTAGGCTTTTGTGGGTGCTGTCCCCAGTCGGACATGGTTAAAACCTTTAGAATCTTACACTGGGAATAAGCCACTTTTGTTTTATCCTTTTCATTATCATTTTGAACAATATCTGCTGATTTGGTATCCAGCAAGATAAATTGATAAAATTTTATATTTTTCTTGGATCCATAGGATGGGATCCAACCTGAACCTTCCATAGTGTGATATTTTGAATAAATGTTCCAGGGGCCTGAAACATTTACTGATGGGTCACCCATCTCGGGCTCCAGAAGTAACAGCCTTTTACATAGGGGTTTTGTTTTATGTTGAAGGGGCTCACGCTCCAAAGGTTGTATTTGGGTTTGTGTTGGGTTATTTTGAGTTTGGGTTTGGGTTGGTTTACCCAAAGGAGTAAACCTATTTGCTATTTCAATAGAGGATGAGGGTTTTTTATTGGGCTGTTGGGCTTGTATTGGGGTTTTGGCTATTTGTGTTGCACTAGGTGCAAATGAGTCCAATGTTAAAGGTTTGGATGTTGAAGAGGAATGTCCACCTCGGGACCCACTCATTTTGTTGGAGATTCCTGCAAAAATTCCCTGGTTAGATAATCAGGGACAAAATTATTTTCACCCTTTAAATATTCAATTTCAAAATCAAAACAGCTTAAAAGACTTTGCCATCTGGCAAAAATATGTTTTGAAACAAGATTTTTAACATCCTTTTCTAAAACATCTTTTGCTGCTTTGCAATCTATTCGTAATAAAAATCTTTTATTAAAAAGATCATCTTGAAATTTTGTAATACATAGTACTATAGATAAAATTTCCTTTTTAATAGTACTATATTTTTCTTGTGATGAGATCCAAAGACCAGAATGATATCGGACAATTTGTTCGACTTTTGACTCTGGGAGGATCTCGTAGCGGGATGCCACCATATCCTTTTTCGATGCATCCATGCTGGACTATTAGACTAGCATCTGGATGAGGAATACCAAGACACGGTAGAGACTTGACTTCCCTTTTATTTCAGCCACTAGCTTAGACAACTCATCCACCAAGGTTTTGGATTCTTAGTCTTTCTAAGTCTACTATATAGGGCTTTGCATTTTATTCTAATATTAGGAATAAATTCAGAAACATAATTTAAACAACCCAAAAATCTTTGAAGTTGTGTTTTATCTTTTAATTCATTTGGAAAGTTATCAAAGAAAAGCTATGCTTCTACTGATGGGAGTAATTGTGCCTTGAAATATTTCATGGCCCAAAAACCTCATTTTTGTTAGACAAAGTTTTGTCTTTTTGGCGAACAAGGCCATTCCATTTCTTTTTATGGTTTCTTTGAATACATTCAAATGTTTGAAATGTTGATCCAAAGAATTTGAAAATATTAATATATCATCGATATATATTAAAGCAAACTCGGAATGAGGCTTTAATATCTGATCCATGATATTTTGAAATTCGATGGTGCATTTTTTAAACCAAGAGGCATTACATTCCATTCGTAATGGCCTAAAGGTACAGTGAAAGCAGTTTTATATTTATCCTCTTCTTGTAAGGCTATTTGATAATAACCTGATTTTAAATCAAATTTTGAAAAGATAACTGCATTGTGCAGTCTTTTTATCGATCCTTTTATTAGGTACAGGGTAGCGGATCCACTGTAACGCTTTATTTAAAGGCTTGTAATTTATAACCATTCGTGGTTCACCACGTTCTATTTCAGAATTATTATTAACATAAAAAGTCAGCAACTCCAGGGAGACTTGCTCTCGGCCTTATCAATTTTTTATTCAAAAGATCTTGTATATCCTTTTTACAAAACTCCAAAGTTTCACTATTCATCTGAATAGGTCTAGCTTTGGTTGGTATGTTCTTTTCATCAAAATCCTTTTCATACGGTAAAGATACAAAGATGAATTTTTCTATTCCAAAAGCATTTGGAATTATTGAACATACTTCTGTTTCAAATTCTTTTTGAAGAGCAATTACCTTTTCCTTTATCAAAGGATCTTGTAATTGTTTTTCAATCTTTTGATATACAATTTCTTTTTGCAGAAAATTGATCTGGTTTTGCTTTCTGTTAGAATCGATGAAAAGTTATTTTCGGATAAAATGTTTAAATCTTTTGATTTTACAGGAGTTAAAAATTCAAAAGTATTTCTTCATTATTTCTTTTAGTTGTCAACCCATTTTCAGAAACTCCAAAAGGATATAATTGAGTTATAAAAGGGTTCCTAAAATGATTTGTTCGGACATATTTTTTACAAGTAAAAAGGTATTTTTAAAACATATGCCATTATTGCAAATCTGGCGCTTCTTCAAGCTTATAATTAACTTGAAGCTTTTCATTATTTGCAGTATAAAGCTTTTGTATAGTTTTCTTATAATATTGAGTTGGGATTAAACCTTCTTGAATACAATTCAGATCAACTTCAAATCTATCAAAGCAATAAATGATTTGTGAAAAGAGTTTTTAATTTTCAAATTAACTTTCACATGCCATTTTTGCTGTAAAGTTTTAAGTCTCATTAAAAACTTATTTTCACCCATCTCATTATTATCAGAAGGAAAATCATTTTGAAAACTTTGAGAAGAAGAAGAAGCAGAAAGATTTACCTGTTCCTTCCCCGGATTTTTTGAAAAATTTTTCTCTAAAATTTTAGTTTTTAGTTTTAAATCAGCAATTTCAGATTTTAAAACTTTAATTTCTTTATATAAAAAAGAAAGACTTAAAGGTTCTTGATTAAAAGAAGATGATGGCTGAGATGAAGACAAAATCTCTTTTAAAGAATAACCTTTAAATTCTTGTTTTTCAACTTCTTGAGATTCTAATTCTTTATATTTTTCAAGCATAGCTAGTTTAACTTGTGGATCATCAACTTGATTGATTAAATCAAGTAAAACTCTTGCCTCTTTGGTAATAACGTTAATTGTGAGTTTACAATGACAGTTATCACCTAAACTTCCACAGCTTAAACAGCCTGTATCAGAATCAGATGTTTCCTGATTGTGATATATAACATCGGAATCATCATCCGAAGATAATTCTTCTGAAGAATTAGTATCATAAAGAAGAATTTTTGAAATCAGATCCTTAAGATCATCATCCATTTTTAATTCTTTAATCTTTTGTTTCACACGACAATCTCTTGCCATGTGTCCTACACGACCACATTTGTAACATGTGAAATGAATTAAAAGACTATTTGATAATAATATTAATATTTGTTCCAAGAGGCCCTCTTGGTATCAGAGCCTAAGGGTTCTGGTGCTTAAAACAGTTCTTTGAGTTGTCCTTCTTGCAGCGTTGGTAAGCCTGAAGGGTGTTCCCGGTAGTAAAACCTGAGGTAGGTAGTAAACCCGTTGGTAAGCCTGGTGTTCCCGGTGTTGGTAAGGATAATAATGAGTGTCTGTCTTAAGTATTAGAGCTTCTAGGCTAGGCTATCATGTCGAGTCTTCTAAAGATAATTTCCCGTAAGGGTAAAGAGAAAATTGAAGAAGTTGGTGAAACAAGTTCTTCAGATTTTGAAAATAGTTCTTCTTTTCAAAATTCTTCTTTAATAAATGAACTTCAAATTGTTTTGCCTGAAATAGAGCAAAAATTGAATAATTGGAGTATACCTCCTTTGAGTATTTCTGAAATATATCAAACAAAATTGCTTGATAAGTTCAAATCAGATTTTATAATAAAAACTGCCGAATATACGATAAAGGTTGATAAGACTCAAGAGTCTTTAAACCTTTTGAATCTTTCGATGTTGAAAGATCATAAATTAAAATATAAGTTTTTGCATATAGGATTGATACAAGTTGCTATCAAACCTTTGCATAGACTTGGCATAAACACCCCTTTGTGTGTGTATGTCCGTGATATGAGACCAACAACAAGATTTGAAGGATCAAATCTTGTCAATAATAGAGACCAATCTTCACGATGGTCCCACTTTCTTTAATAATTTTCCAAATTATACTTTGTCTTTAGATAGTTTGGGAAAAATAAGCATAATATAAAATTGGATATTAAAATAAAGGAAGGAATATGGAATCCAAATTCCTATCCCATGGGATAATATACAAAATATATTATAAAGCCATGAAAACGAATATTTCGCCAAAGCATTAAGAATATCTTCAAAAGAAGATACTTTGCTTTTGCAAGTAAATCTAAGTAAATCAAATGCTGTTACACCTAGGAGACCAACACCCACAATGAAGTCTCTAGAAATCTAGAATGGAATTTACAAACGTTCCCCTCCGAGGAGCCGTGAATCCTCTCTGTAATGTCCGTACCCATTGAACATGCTTCGGAAATGTTTCTATTAGTTTTGCTCCCTTAAACAGGGAGTAATTCAACTAGATCTTTTAGGACTTGTCCTGAGGGTTCTAGAACTAATACAAACAATTCTCGAAGATCAATGGATTCTTTCCATTCTTTGAGATTAGTAGGTATGAATGCTCATCCTACTATTCCTCAAACTGATTATAGGGTTGAAACCCCTATTACGGTTTACCGGCAACAGAAGTGCAGAGAGAGTCCCAGGTCTCTATCTGAAATTAATCAAGCTTTCAAAATACGAATCAAATTTTTGTTTTAACAAAATTCATAGCAGATCGAACCAAAGTTCAATCAGAATTTATGCAACCAAAATATGCAGAAAAACGAAAATGGTTCTTTTCATCTTTTCCTCAACATATTTTATCTGAATATAAAGAAAAATTTTATTCTTATTTGGAAGAGGTGGAGGATGATACTATTCCCTTCTTCGAATGGTTTGAAAATCACTGTTTTCCTCACTTGGAGTTAAAAGTTCTTAACTCTCTGGAAAAGATTTGGAAAACTGCAAAGGGTAAAGAAGTAATTTCAGTTATTCCACCTTTAGAAGAAATTGCTTTTCCAAATATCGATAACCATGAAATTATTGCATCACCGTTCAAATCTATGAAATTTGATGACAAAACCCTTTCTGCTCAAAATTCAACACGATATGATATTAAAAATATTCAACAACAATTGAATTTTACAAATCAACTTTTGTATCAAGTGGCTAGTACCACTGAAGAATTCGATAATTCAATACAAAACGAATCTTCCTCAAAATCATTTTCAAAAATAGAAAAACCTTTGATTTCTCCTTACAAACTTTCTGATTCAGAAATCAAGGATTTAAAAATTGGAAATGAATCCAATACCACTCTATTGGATGAAATAAATAAACAATTAGCTTCTTTGAAATTATCTTCTTCAAAATTAAATGTTTTAAAAAATAAAAATGATGATGTTTTAGAACTTGAAAAACAATTTCAAGATTCTGATAATGATGTTGTTAATAAAATTAAAAATACTTCAAAATCTTTTCCTAAATCACGAAATTATTATCACAGGCCTTCTCTGCCTGATATGCAATATGAAGATTATTTTTCATCAGAATATGCTTCAAATATACTTGGTGAAGGAATAGTCGAGTGGAATATTGATGGTTTTATCGAACATCAAATTCTGAAAAATTAGAAGAAATGTCCATGGCAGCTATGCTATGAGCTCGGGCCAGTGCTTTAAGTCTTCAAAATCCTTATAAACGGCTTCACAGGTAGCCTAAAAGGATGGTGGGACAATAATTTAAAAGAACAGGAGCGAAATTTAGTTTTTACCTCGTGAAAAATTGAAACTTGCATGGAAAATGGTCAACGGAGTTGAAAGAGCGGGTTGATCAACAAGTTGAAACATTAATTTTGCGAATATCTCAGGCATTTATTGGCGACACTAATACGTTCTTGTGGATAGGTCCCTTGAAATACTAAACAATTTATACTTGTCCTACTCTTGGAGAGTTCGGATGGTATAAAGATAATTTTTTAACAAAAATTTATACTAGAACTGATCGTGAGAAGCTTATTGGAAGGATAGATTTATATCTGGTCTTCCAAAGAATTTTTCTACTAAAGTTAGGACTCAATTAAAATTGGAGTACCCGGCGCCTCCTTTAGAGGAATTAACCTATGGAAGGTTAATTTCAATTATTAATAAAACAGGTTTACAATTTTGTACTGGATATTAAAATGCATAGACAAGCTAAATTTGAAAGTAAAACAAATTGAAAGAATTGGGTAATTTTTGTGAACAATTTGGTTATGAAAAATTAACTCCTCCTTCTAAACAAAGAAAAGTTACTTCTCAAAAGTTTTCAAAAAGGTTTCCTTCAAAGAAACGTTTTTCTAAACAGGAAAAAGAAATAAAACCTTATAAAAAATCACAAAAGAAAACTTATAAGAAACCTTTTTCAAAAGATTTCAAGAAAAATATCACATGTTACAAATGTGGTCGTGTAGGACACATGGCAAGAGATTGTCGTGTGAAACAAAAGATTAAAGAATTAAAAATGGATGATGATCTTAAGGATCTGATTTCAAAAATTCTTCTTTATGATACTAATTCTTCAGAAGAATTATCTTCGGATGATGATTCCGAATGTTATATATCACAATCGAAAACATCCGATTCTCGTTACTGCTGTTTAAGCTGTGGAAGTTTAGGTGATAACTGTCATTGTAAACTCACAATTAACGTTATTACCAAAGAGGCAAGAGTTTTACTTGATTTAATCAATCAAGTTGATGATCCACAAGTTAAACTAGCTATGCTTGAAAAATATAAAGAATTAGAATCTCAAGAAGTTGAAAAACAAGAATTTAAAGGTTATTCTTTAAAAGAGATTTTGTCTTCATCTCAGCCATCATCTTCTTTTAATCAAGAACCTTTAAGTCTTTCTTTTTTATATAAAGAAATTAAAGTTTTAAAATCTGAAATTGCTGATTTAAAACTAAAAACTAAAATTTTATAGAAAAACTTCTTCCAAGTGTCAAATTTTGTCAAAACAAAATCTTCATTGAATTTTCTCCACCAGGAAACTATTACTGATGAACAAATCCAACGAGGAAAAGGATCTGGAAGATGCTGATGAGTATCATAGCTATATCGGTGGAGCCATGATAAACCAAATTGAGCACAAAACCTTAATAATTTTTCATGTGCTGGGATTTTGGGTGTTAGAGTCTTGTACTCTAAATATGTTGAGTATATTGCATTTGGGAAGATCTCAACAGATATCCCAATATTCACAAACCAATCTAAAAACCAAGATGGATAAGTAGATTGATTGCTTAATATTTGAAAATACCATGAATGCTTATCATTGGGAAGCTCCAAGATATTTTCCCAGGCATACAGGTAATCAAAATAATCGAATACAGGAGGGTCAAATACCCTAGAGAACCTTTTAGGCTTTTGTGGGTGCTGTCCCCAGTCGGACATGGTTAAAACCTTTAGAATCTTACACTGGGAATAAGCCACTTTTGTTTTATCCTTTTCATTATAATTTTGAACAATATCTGCTGATTTGGTATCCAGCAAGATAAATTGATAAAATTTTATATTTTTCTTGGATCCATAGGATGGGATCCAACCTGAACCTTCCATAGTGTGATATTTTGAATAAATGTTCCAGGGGCCTGAAACATTTACTGATGGGTCACCCATCTCGGGCTCCAGAAGTAACAGCCTTTTACATAGGGGTTTTGTTTTATGTTGAAGGGGCTCACGCTCCAAAGGTTGTATTTGGGTTTGTGTTGGGTTATTTTGAGTTTGGGTTTGGGTTGGTTTACCCAAAGGAGTAAACCTATTTGCTATTTCAATAGAGGATGAGGGTTTTTTATTGGGCTGTTGGGCTTGTATTGGGGTTTTGGCTATTTGTGTTGCACTAGGTGCAAATGAGTCCAATGTTAAAGGTTTGGATGTTGAAGAGGAATGTCCACCTCGGGACCCACTCATTTTGTTGGAGATTCCTGCAAAAATTCCCTGGTTAGATAATCAGGGACAAAATTATTTTCACCCTTTAAATATTCAATTTCAAAATCAAAACAGCTTAAAAGACTTTGCCATCTGGCAAAAATATGTTTTGAAACAAGATTTTTAACATCCTTTTCTAAAACATCTTTTGCTGCTTTGCAATCTATTCGTAATAAAAATCTTTTATTAAAAAGATCATCTTGAAATTTTGTAATACATAGTACTATAGATAAAATTTCCTTTTTAATAGTACTATATTTTTCTTGTGATGAGATCCAAAGACCGTAAATGATATCGGACAATTTGTTCGACTTTTGACTCTGGGAGGATCTCAGCAGGGATGCCACCATATCCTTTTTCTGATGCATCTGTCTGGACTATTAGACTAGCATCTGGATGAGGAATACCAAGACACGGTAGAGACTTGACTTCCCTTTTTATTTCAGCCACTAGCTTAGACAACTCATCTGACCAAGGTTTTGGATTCTTAGTCTTTCTAAGTCTACTATATAGGGCTTTGCATTTTATTCTAATATTAGGAATAAATTCAGAAACATAATTTAAACAACCCAAAAATCTTTGAAGTTGTGTTTTATCTTTTAATTCATTTGGAAAGTTATCAGCAAAAGCTATGCTTCTACTGATGGGAGTAATTGTGCCTTGAAATATTTCATGGCCCAAAAACCTCATTTTTGTTAGACAAAGTTTTGTCTTTTTGGCAGACAAGGCCATTCCATTTCTTTTTATGGT
This sequence comes from Sophora flavescens, assembly GCA_030762895.1. Taxonomy (NCBI): domain Eukaryota; kingdom Viridiplantae; phylum Streptophyta; class Magnoliopsida; order Fabales; family Fabaceae; genus Sophora; species Sophora flavescens. The sequence goes on from JAUPTC010000013.1 coordinate 43,491, forward strand.
TTCTTTGAATACATTCAAATGTTTGAAATGTTGATCCAAAGAATTTGAAAATATTAATATATCATCGATATATATTAAAGCAAACTCAGAATGAGGCTTTAATATCTGATCCATGATATTTTGAAATTCTGATGGTGCATTTTTTAAACCAAGAGGCATTACATTCCATTCGTAATGGCCTAAAGGTACAGTGAAAGCAGTTTTATATTTATCCTCTTCTTGTAAGGCTATTTGATAATAACCTGATTTTAAATCAAATTTTGAAAAGATAACTGCATTGTGCAGTCTTTTTATCAGATCCTTTTTATTAGGTACAGGGTAGCGGATCCACTGTAACGCTTTATTTAAAGGCTTGTAATTTATAACCATTCGTGGTTCACCACGTTCTATTTCAGAATTATTATTAACATAAAAAGCTGTGCAACTCCAGGGAGACTTGCTCGGCCTTATCAATTTTATATTCAAAAGATCTTGTATATCCTTTTTACAAAACTCCAAAGTTTCACTATTCATCTGAATAGGTCTAGCTTTGGTTGGTATGTTCTTTTCATCAAAATCCTTTTCATACGGTAAAGATACAGTATGAATTTTTCTATTCCAAAAAGCATTTGGAATTATTGAACATACTTCTGTTTCAAATTCTTTTTGAAGAGCAATTACCTTTTCCTTTATCAAAGGATCTTGTAATTGTTTTTCAATCTTTTGATATACAATTTCTTTTTGCAGAAAATTGATCTGGTTTTGCTTTCCTGTTAGAATCGACAGAAAGTTATTTTCAGATAAAATGTTTAAATCTTTTGATTTTACAGGAGTTAAAAATTCAAAAAGTATTTCTTCATTATTTCTTTTAGTTGTCAACCCATTTTCAGAAACTCCAAAAGGATATAATTGAGTTATAAAAGGGGTTCCTAAAATGATTTGTTCAGACATATTTTTTACAAGTAAAAAGGTATTTTTAAAACATATGCCATTATTGCAAATACTGGCTTCTTCAAGCTTATAATTAACTTGAAGCTTTTCATTATTTGCAGTATAAAGCTTTTGTATAGTTTTCTTATAATATTGAGTTGGGATTAAACCTTCTTGAATACAATTCAGATCAGCACCTGAATCTATCAAAGCAATAAATGATTTGTGAAAAGAGTTTTTAATTTTCAAATTAACTTTCACATGCCATTTTTGCTGTAAAGTTTTAAGTCTCATTAAAAACTTATTTTCACCCATCTCATTATTATCAGAAGGAAAATCATTTTGAAAACTTTGAGAAGAAGAAGAAGCAGAAAGATTTACCTGTTCCTTCCCCGGATTTTTTGAAAAATTTTTCTCTAAAATTTTAGTTTTTAGTTTTAAATCAGCAATTTCAGATTTTAAAACTTTAATTTCTTTATATAAAAAAGAAAGACTTAAAGGTTCTTGATTAAAAGAAGATGATGGCTGAGATGAAGACAAAATCTCTTTTAAAGAATAACCTTTAAATTCTTGTTTTTCAACTTCTTGAGATTCTAATTCTTTATATTTTTCAAGCATAGCTAGTTTAACTTGTGGATCATCAACTTGATTGATTAAATCAAGTAAAACTCTTGCCTCTTTGGTAATAACGTTAATTGTGAGTTTACAATGACAGTTATCACCTAAACTTCCACAAATTTAAACAGCTGAGACGTGAATCAGATGTTTCCTGATTGTGATATATAACATCGGAATCATCATCCGAAGATAATTCTTCTAAAGAATTAGTATTATAAAGAAGAATTTTTGAAATCTGATCCCTAAGATCATCATCCATTTTTAATTCTTTAATCTTTTGTTTCACACGACAATCTCTTGCCATGTGTCCTACACGACCACATTTGTAACATGTGATATTTTTCTTGAAATCTTTTGAAAAAGGTTTCTTATAAGTTTTCTTTTGTGATTTTTTATAAGGTTTTATTTCTTTTTCCTGTTTAGAAAAACGTTTCTTTGAAGGAAACCTTTTTGAAAACTTTTGAGAAGTAACTTTTCTTTGTTTAGAAGGAGGAGTTAATTTTTCATAACCAAATTGTTCACAAAAATTACCCAATTCTTTCGAATTTGTTTTACTTTCAAATTTAGCTTGTCTATGCATTTTAATATCAGTACAAAATTGTAAACCTGTTTTATTAATAATTGAAATTAACCTTCCATAGGTTAATTCCTCTAAAGGAGTGCCAGGGTACTCCAATTTTAATTGAGTCCTAACTTTAGTAGAAAAATTCTTTGGAAGACCAGATATAAATCTATCCTTCCAATAAGCTTCTCTACAGTCAGTTCTAGTATAAATTTTTGTTAAAAAATTATCTTTATACCATCTGAACTCTCCAAGAGTAGGACAGTATAAATTGTTTAGTATTTCAAGGGACCTATCAGCAAACGTATTAGTGTCGCCAATAAATGCCTGAGATATTCCGAAAATTAATGTTTCAACTTGTTGATCAACCTGTCTTTCAACCTGTTGACCATTTTCCATGCAAGTTTCAGTTTTTACCGAGGTAAAAACTAAATTTCGCTCCTGTTCTTTTAAATTATTGTCCCACCATCCTTTTAGGCTACCTGTGAAGCCATTTATAAGGATTTTGACAGTACTTAGAGCAGTGTTTCCACGAGCTCGTATGCAGTAGTCGCCATGGACATTTCTTCTAATTTTCGCAGAATTTGATGTTCAGTAAAACCATCAATATTCCACTCGACTATTCCTTCACCAGTATATTGCGAAGCATATTCTGATGAAAAATAATCTTCATATTGCATATCAGGCAGAGAAGGCCTGTGATAATAATTTCGTGATTTAGGAAAAGATTTTGAAGTATTTTTAATTTTATTAACAACATCATTATCAGAATCTTGAAATTGTTTTTCAAGTTCTAAAACATCATCATTTTTATTTTTTAAAACATTTAATTTTGAAGAAGATAATTTCAAAGAAGCTAATTGTTTATTTATTTCATCCAATAGAGTGGTATTGGATTCATTTCCAATTTTTAAATCCTTGATTTCTGAATCAGAAAGTTTGTAAGGAGAAATCAAAGGTTTTTCTATTTTTGAAAATGATTTTGAGGAAGATTCGTTTTGTATTGAATTATCGAATTCTTCAGTGGTACTAGCCACTTGATACAAAAGTTGATTTGTAAAATTCAATTGTTGTTGAATATTTTTAATATCATATCGTGTTGAATTTTGAGCAGAAAGGGTTTTGTCATCAAATTTCATAGATTTGAACGGTGATGCAATAATTTCATGGTTATCGATATTTGGAAAAGCAATTTCTTCTAAAGGTGGAATAACTGAAATTACTTCTTTACCCTTTGCAGTTTTCCAAATCTTTTTCGCAGAGTTAAGAACTTTTAACTCCAAGTGAGGAAAACAGTGATTTTCAAACCATTCGAAGAAGGGAATAGTATCATCCTCCACCTCTTCCAAATAAGAATAAAATTTTTCTTTATATTCAGATAAAATATGTTGAGGAAAAGATGAAAAGAACCATTTTCGTTTTTCTGCATATTTTGGTTGCATAAATTCTGATTGAACTTTGGTTCGATCTGCTATGAATTTTGTTAAAACAAAAATTTGATTCGTATTTTCGAAAGCTTGATTAATTTCAGATAGAGTCGGCGACTCTCTCTGTACTTCCTGTTGCACTGGTACCGTAATAGGGGTTTCAACCCTATAATCCGGTTGAGGAATAGTAGGATGAGCATTCATACCTACTAATCTCAAAGAATGGAAAGAATCCATTGATCTTCGAGAATTGTTTGTATTAGTTCTAGAACCCTCAGGACAAGTCCTAAAAGATCTAGTTGAATTACTCCTGTTTAAGGGAGCAAAACTAATAGAAACATTTCCAGAAGCATGTTCAATGGGTACAGACATTACAGAGGATTCTGGCTCCTCCGGAGGCAGAACGCTTTGTAAATTCCATTCTAGATTTCTAGAGACTTCATTGTGGTTCAGTCTCCTAGGTGTAACAGCATTTGATTTACTTAGATTTACTTGCAAAAGCAAAGTATCTTCTTTTGAAGATATTCTTAATGCTTTTGGCGAAATATTCGTTTTCATGGCTTTATAATATATTTTGTATATTACTGCCATGGGATAGGAATTTGGATTCCATATTCCTTCCTTTATTTTAATATCCAATTTTATATTATGCTTATTTTTTCCCAAACTATCTAAAGACAAAGTATAATTTGGAAAATTATTAAAGAAAGTGGGACCATCGTGAAGATTGGTCTCTATTATTGACAAGATTTGATCTTCAAATCTTGCTGGTCTCGTATCACGCAGACATACACACACAGGGGTGTTTATGCCAAGTCTATGCAAAGGTTTGATAGCAACTTGTATCAATCCTATATGCAAAAACTTATATTTTAATTTATGATCTTTCAACATCGAAAGATTCAAAAGGTTTAAAGACTCTTGAGTCTTATCAACCTTTATCGTATATTCGGCAGTTTTTATTATAAAATCTGACTTGAACTTATCAAGCAATTTTGTTTGATATATTTCAGAAATACTCAAAGGAGGTATACTCCAATTATTCAATTTTTGCTCTATTTCAGGCAAAACAATTTGAAGTTCATTTATTAAAGAAGAATTTTGAAAAGAAGAACTATTTTCAAAATCTGAAGAACTTGTTTCACCAACTTCTTCAATTTTCTCTTTACCCTTTCGGGAAATCAT
>JAUPTC010000013.1:48691-69691 GCA_030762895.1 Sophora flavescens
TCTGGAAGATGCTGATGAGTATCATAGCTATATCGGTGGAGCCATGATAAACCAAATTGAGCACAAAACCTTAATAATTTTTCATGTGCTGGGATTTTGGGTGTTAGAGTCTTGTACTCTAAATATGTTGAGTATATTGCATTTGGGAAGATCTCAACAGATATCCCATTATTCACAAACCAATCTAAAAACCAAGATGGATAAGTAGATTGATTGCTTAATATTTGAAAATACCATGAATGCTTATCATTGGGAAGCTCCAAGATATTTTCCCAGGCATACAGGTAATCAAAATAATCGAATACAGGAGGGTCAAATACCCTAGAGAACCTTTTAGGCTTTTGTGGGTGCTGTCCCCAGTCGGACATGGTTAAAACCTTTAGAATCTTACACTGGGAATAAGCCACTTTTGTTTTATCATTTTCATTATAATTTTGAACAATATCTGCTGATTTGGTATCCAGCAAGATAAATTGATAAAATTTTATATTTTTCTTGGATCCATAGGATGGGATCCAACCTGAACCTTCCATAGTGTGATATTTTGAATAAATGTTCCAGGGGCCTGGAAACATTTATCGATGGGTCACCCATCTCGGGCTCCGTAAATGTGACCTTTTACATAGGGGTTTTGTTTTATGTTGAAGGGGCTCACGCTCCAAAGGTTGTATTTGGGTTTGTGTTGGGTTATTTTGAGTTTGGGTTTGGGTTGGTTTACCCAAAGGAGTAAACCTATTTGCTATTTCAATAGAGGATGAGGGTTTTTTATTGGGCTGTTGGGCTTGTATTGGGGTTTTGGCTATTTGTGTTGCACTAGGTGCAAATGAGTCCAATGTTAAAGGTTTGGATGTTGAAGAGGAATGTCCACCTCGGGACCCACTCATTTTGTTGGAGATTCCTGCAAAAATTCCCTGGTTAGATAATCAGGGACAAAATTATTTTCACCCTTTAAATATTCAATTTCAAAATCAAAACAGCTTAAAAGACTTTGCCATCTGGCAAAAATATGTTTTGAAACAAGATTTTTAACATCCTTTTCTAAAACATCTTTTGCTGCTTTGCAATCTATTCGTAATAAAAATCTTTTATTAAAAAGATCATCTTGAAATTTTGTAATACATAGTACTATAGATAAAATTTCCTTTTTAATAGTACTATATTTTTCTTGTGATGAGATCCAAAGACCAGAATGATATCGGACAATTTGTTCGACTTTTGACTCTGGGAGGATCTCAGAGCAGGATGCCACCATATCCTTTTTCCGATGCATCTGTCGGACTATTAGACTAGCATCCGGATGAGGAATACCAAGACACGGTAGAGACTTGACTTCCCTTTTTATTTCAGCCACTAGCTTAGACAACTCATCTGACCAAGGTTTTGGATTCTTAGTCTTTCTAAGTCTACTATATAGGGCTTTGCATTTTATTCTAATATTAGGAATAAATTCAAACATAATTTAAACAACCCAAAAATCTTTGAAGTTGTGTTTTATCTTTTAATTCATTTGGAAAGTTATCAACAAAAGCTATGCTTCTCTACGATGGGAGTAATTGTGCCTTGAAATATTTCATGACCCAAAAACCTCATTTTTGTTAAGCAAAGTTTTGTCTTTTTGGCGACAAAAGCCATTCCATTTCTTTTTATGGTTTCTTTGAATATATTCAAATGTTTGAAATGTTGATCCAAAGAATTTGAAAATATTAATATATCATCGATATATATTAAAGCAAACTCAGAATGAGGCTTTAATATCTTATCCATGATATTTTGAAATTCTGATGGTGCATTTTTTAAACCAAGAGGCATTACATTCCATTCGTAATGGCCTAAAGGTACAGTGAAAGCAGTTTTATATTTATCCTCTTCTTGTAAGGCTATTTGATAATAACCTGATTTTAAATCAAATTTTGAAAAGATAACTGCATTGTGCAGTCTTTTTATCAGATCCTTTTTATTAGGTACAGGGTAGCGGATCCACTGTAACGCTTTATTTAAAGGCTTGTAATTTATAACCATTCGTGGTTCACCACGTTCTATTTCAGAATTATTATTAACATAAAAAGTCAGTGCAACTCCAGGGAGACTTGCTCGGCCTTATCAATTTTTTATTCAAAAGATCTTGTATATCCTTTTTACAAAACTCCAAAGTTTCACTATTCATCTGAATAGGTCTAGCTTTGGTTGGTATGTTCTTTTCATCAAAATCCTTTTCATACGGTAAAGATACAGTATGAATTTTTCTATTCCAAAAGCATTTGGAATTATTGAACATACTTCTGTTTCAAATTCTTTTTGAAGAGCAATTACCTTTTCCTTTATCAAAGGATCTTGTAATTGTTTTTCAATCTTTTGATATACAATTTCTTTTTGCAGAAAATTGATCTGGTTTTGCTTTCCTGTTAGAATCGACAGAAAGTTATTTTCAGATAAAATGTTTAAATCTTTTGATTTTACAGGAGTTAAAAATTCAAAAAGTATTTCTTCATTATTTCTTTTAGTTGTCAACCCATTTTCAGAAACTCCAAAAGGATATAATTGAGTTATAAAAGGGGTTCCTAAAATGATTTGTTCAGACATATTTTTTACAAGTAAAAAGGTATTTTTAAAACATATGCCATTATTGCAAATACTGGCTTTTTCAAGCTTATAATTAACTTGAAGCTTTTCATTATTTGCAGTATAAAGCTTTTGTATAGTTTTCTTATAATATTGAGTTGGGATTAAACCTTCTTGAATACAATTCAGATCAGCACCTGAATCTATCAAAGCAATAAATGATTTGTGAAAAGAGTTTTTAATTTTCAAATTAACTTTCACATGCCATTTTTTGTAACACCCTAGTTTTTACACCTAGGATTAATTATTTTATTTGGATGTTTAAGTTTATTATGTTATGTGGTATGTTATGTGGTTTAGTCTGAGTAATTAAATTACTCTCTTCAAATTATTTTATTAGGTGCGTTAGCACTGACTTATTTCAGTGAATGCACTTTTAATAGACAATAATTTATGTTATTGTCACTATTATACCAGTACAGAAAAATATTTTAAATAATATGATTAAGAGAAAAATATTTTCATATTCCTATTCTATTTAATTTTAGAGTTAAAAATATTTTGGTTTGACATTTATCGGAAATTAAATTTTGGACTGAGTATTTTCTTAGTGGATCAGTTCAATTATTAATCTTTACTCTAATTTGAATTTCGAAATCATATCTTTATCAATCTTTATTTTTAGATTCTAAAAAGTAAAAACATGTTTATTTTAGGACTAATATTTATCACTCATTTTGTACCTATCACTAATTAACTACTTTAAAAACGAAAATTCCTCACTTTTCTCTCTCTCATTCTCGACGCCATCTTTCTCTTTTTCTTCTCCTTCTCTGCAACTTTTTCTTCTTTCTTTCTTCCTTTTCTTTTCTTCTTCTTCCTCCCATCTCAACATCATCTTCATCACCCACCTTCCTTCCTTCTTCTCCGTCGCGCGACCACCCCTGAGGCCGCCGTTCGGCCACCGCACGGCGAGAGCAGATGACCCGTTCCTCGTCACGGCTGCTGCTGTCTTGCGTCAGAACCGCCACCCACCGCCGTTCCCAGCCGCGGTAAGCTCCCTTAACCGCCATTCATGGTGGTTCTACCACCCTTAAGTGTGGAATCTCCTTCTTTTATGTTTTCTCTCATCTCTTTTGTCCCTAGTTGTTGTAGAACCTTGATCCACCGTCGTCCTCCGCCATGGCCGCCGTTCGCCGCCGCAAGGAGCACCACAGCACCACCTTCAAGTTGTCTTCAAGCTTGGGTGAGTCAAAACCCTCTCTAAGTGTCTCAGATTCAAAACCCTCAAATGGATTTTTGAAACCCTAACCCTAACCCTTTAATTTCAGATTTTAATCTTGAAATTTAAGGTTGTTTTATGAGATTGGGACTGTGAGTTTGTGTTTCCCTAAACCAATTTCATTATTCTGAGTTTCCCCTAAATTTTAATAATGAGCCCTAAAACCCCAATTTGATTTTATTTGAATTTGGGTATGTTTTTATGAAATTAATTATGATTTAGTGCAATTAGGACTCTTAATGGATGATTTCCAAAGTTCTTTTTCAAGATCTTTTGATCAAAACAAAGTTTCCTTAAAGGGTATTGGGAAGCGTGAGCTTCAAACATGATTTTCTTTGAAAATAACCTTGTTTGGTAATAAGATAAAGTGTTTAGATCAAATTAGAATGTGTGTTTGATTATGTGTAATTGATTTCTTGATTTACGGTTGTTGCGCGTTGTGGGATTCCCTCTCTGGGGACGTTTGACACGGCTATGCTTGCTTGATGGAGTAGATATGAGCTAACGTGGGCACTAGGACGAGGATCCTTCACTTGTCTTCAAAGGTAAGGGAGAGCGCCCGAGGGATTTTCGAGTAGCTCGCGTGCTATTTGTGTGTCGTATTTGAGTTTATCTCATTGTGATGTGTGGTGTCAAATTAAATTGTTATATGACTGTTATATGGTTTTTAATGTTTTATGTGAAAGCATGATTATACTTGTGATGTATGGATTATTTGCTTTGGTTGGTTGATTGACTGAGAAGCCTGACATTGGTCAGTGCTCAATTAAATTAAAGATAAAAGCGTTGAAAAAGCTTGATGAGAAATTCAAAGGACTTGATTTATGGAAGAAAAATATTGAAAGTATTTATATTTGATGATGTTTTGGAGAAAAGAGTGATTTCTAAATAAATAATGAGGATGACATCTTGAAAATATTTCAGATTCGTTGTCTTTTCCAAACAAATTCAAAAATAAGACGAAAAGTGATTCTAAGAAATGTAAATGTCAAGGATATTTTAACAATGATTATGAAGAACTTCTGTAGAAGATAAAATCATTTGATTTACAAATGACTTTATTTCCAACGAAAAATACTTTAGAAAAGTATTTGACAAACGAAAACTATGAGGGACAATTTTATTATTTCAAATAGAAATGAGTTGGAAATGATTTTACGAGGATTTGAAGTTGTTATGGAAAAAGGAGTTATCAAAAGAAAACGGATTTGAGAAAAATGAATTTCTCTATGATTTGATGGTTTTATAAATGAATTTCAAACGGAAATGATTTATGTAAATGAGTTTTACGCAATGGTGTTATTTTCAGTCAACTTGGATAAGTTGAGGAAACTTTGGTTTTGTTTTGTATTTCACGTAACGAAAATGGTTTAAACGAACCTAGCACCCGAGACGTCGGATCTAGTGTTCTATGATATGGGCCTGGGGTCCGAAAGGTGAAGTTATGGACTAGATGTCCAATAAGTGGTTTATTGGTTTTGTGCACTAAAATCTACGTATCTATGACTGGTGCATCGGTCTAGATTTCGTGATTTGCACACTTTTGACTTGGAGTCAATTATATTTGAAAGAGGTATTAAACTTGAAAGTTTAAAATGGTGATTTGGTCGTGAGGTTTTTAGCTCCGACATATAAAGATCGAACACAAAGAAAACAACGTGAACAAAATGTTTTACATGCATTACAGGGCAGACGTGCCTTTGCATAGGACTTGAATGCTTGATGGCAAGTATTCATGCAGTTTGCGTCACTGTGCCTTGATGGATATACGACCACGTAGACCATGTGCTATATGTAGTCACCACTTTGCCTTGAGTTGGACTGTGGAATGGTCAATAGAACTTTGCCATATCGGGCATTGATTCTGCCTTAATTGGCAACTAGAGCCTGATCAGCTCATTTATTTGTTGGTTGGAGCTCCGGAGATTAGGTTTCAAAGTTAGTTGTGGAATATTGAAGTGTCATGGTTTTTAAAACGGGTACGACTGTCGGGTATGAAACCCTTTGATAAATATATTGTTTATCTTTGAATATTCATGTTAAATGGTAATTGAGAGTCGTGCATGTGGTTATCGTATTTAAATCCATATATTGGAATCTCACCCTTACAGACATATCAGGTTTTCTTCTGGTTCGCTATTGTACCCTGGGTGCTTTAGTACGGATGGTGCAGAGGAGTCTTCCTAAGTCATTCAGAAGCTTAGATCTGGTTATTTGATGAAGTACTTGATTGTGGAAGGATTACGTGAGTTTTCTCAGGAATAACTTTTAGAATGACCAGCTTAGGGTTAGAGACTTGGATTATTTTTGATGATATGTATGAGTATGGCTCAGAGAGCCTGTATTTACAAATGGAATGTTTATGGCTCGGAGAGCATATCTTTTGAATGAAAATGTAATTATTTTAGCAGGTGTTTATTTTACCTGGGATGTCCGAATTACAGAGGAGACTCTGTCAAAATTTTCGTAAAAATATTAGCTTTCATTCAAGTATATTCTTTAAATGAAATAGGCTTGCCAGGCTATGATAGCAAGTCTGTGTGCCGATCAAGGCTTAGGTGTGGAGTCGTGACAAAATTTTTATACCCAATTTTAGACACTTATGTACTTATATAAATTATTTTCCGAAAGCACCAGCAAATTAACTTTTAATTTTTATTTCCGCACGTGTTTCGAAAGTAATGCCCAAGGGGGGTGTTACAAGGTGGTATCAGAGCTGGTCGAGTCTTTCGGGATCTTTGGGGAATAGGTCTGTTAAGTTTTTGTTGTGTGATCTCTGGTTGGTTCTTGTTTGAATTGTTTCTTTATCGAAACAATGTGTGTTGACATACAAATATGTATGTTTTGGGGAGTTCTAATTGGGTGGAGACCTGGTGAGAACTCATGCTTAGTGAATGGTACTTGCGTTCATGTTGACACATTCGTTCATCCCTTTGGGGATTGTGTCAGACATTTGACTGAGGTACCTATCGTGGAGGATTTTCCGGGAGTATTCCCTGAGAATGTTCCAGGTTTGTCTTTGCGAAGGATATTGAGTTTTGGATTGATCTTAGTTCCTAGATTAAGTCGGATCTTTATCACTTTAGGTAGGATATCGCCTACAAAGTTAGTCAAGTTAGATGACTTGTCTTAACGGGAGGATTTGTTGTCAACATAATTTTGGGACTAAGTGTGTCTTGCGAGGAGCATCGATGTTGTTCATCAGAATGAAGCACATTATTTTGTTGAAGTGATCGCAAAAGGTGATTGAAATCCATAAATGGTTAGGATAACCAATTCTTATCAAAGATTCATCGAGGAACTATCAAAGACCTTGGAGCCATTGACTTGCTTTACGAGGAAAGACCAATTCTTTTCATGACTGAGACTGACTAAGTTGTCGGTCATCGTACGCAGATTCGGAGACGAATACGGAAGACAACAACAAATCGGATTAAGTGTGTTTAGAAAGACCTCCGTGCTTGCTCGAAGTCGAGATAAGCCAATCCTAATCTTCACTTTTAGAATGAATGTCTTATGTTTAAGAAAACCTCTTTACTATACTAATGGATTCTTTATGTACTTGTTAGTTGACAATTGTTCCTCAAATTTCTATGGTTGTATTAGACAATCACAGCGGTACATTTTGTACATGCCAAACTCAGTTTGTTGACCTTGATTTAAGTCTAGGATGAATTATCAATTTGTTCTGGTAGTCTGAATTTTTGTCGGACTATTATTCTTTTAAAACCGTTGTGTAGTAAAGTTCTTGTGAAAGAAGGAACTTTATTAGATTCATGTTTGTAAACGTGTACCGATCATGCAGTTTTACAACCACGAACCTACTAAAGAATCTTATTACATAAGGATTATTCCTGTATCTTTCTGATACTCGTCATATTCTTCAAGACCGTGTCTTATAGTAGTTCAAAAGGACTTGCCACCTTTGATCAACTTTATCCTATATATTTTCAAAACGCTCATTGACGTGTAAACTATCTCATAAGTTATGAGAATGGTTATTTGATTCATATTCCAATATCAGAGTTAGTCGAGAAATAATTTGGCGTATAAGACCTCATTGGTCAAGACAATAGAATCGCAAGGAACTTTGTGTGGATTTACCGATAATCTTTAAGAGTTTTTATTCGTTTTGGACGATCGATTGTCAGGTTAACGAGGAAGGTACCTTTCTTATCTGTTTAGATCCACTATACAGTGGATAAGCTAATCGAAATAGGTATCAGAGGATTGATCAGATTCCATGGATTATCTTTAGACATCATTTCAGATGAAGACCGAAGTTTACTAACGATTTAGTAAAATCCACTCCAAGTGTAAGAACCAAGTTGAGATTGAGTCCAATGGATCACCTTCAGTTAGAGTGGACGAAAGGAGAAAAATGATTTGATCTTTAGAAGATTAGTTGTTATTAAGTGTATTATTTAACTACGATCATCCCTTTAGCAGGATTGACAATAAGTGATAAGAGCTGTGTGGTGGTATAGTTGTGACTGGTAAGATGTGAACCTTTAAGATCAATATCCATAAGTGAGACAAATATTACAAAACAAATGTTGATCGAGGCATAGTATCGCCAAGGGAATCTAGAGTAACTATCAAATGCTTGTAGTTAAGAATGATCGTATAAAGTTTGGAAGATTAATAGAAAGAGTGTCTATAGTAATTTCACTTAAGTGGATTCAAGCGAAATAGATAAGCTCTTGTGAAGCTTCAGTTTTGAAGAAGTTCAAAGTTGATGAGTTAGATAATCCCAACCGATGTGATTTCTTTTTGATTTCAGTTTACCTTAAGGAATGTTATGACGTTTTGATTGGAGACTTGAAAAGTGTGAATTTGATATGATTAGAAGAGTAGACTAAGCCCAAATGGACTAAGACTATGATTGCATCTCTTGAGTAGAAGGTTAATTGATGTTATGGTAAAGTTAGTGTTGGTTTTGCTGTTAGTTGTGAAAGTTAGATATTGGAGAAAGTTTTCTAATGGATCTATATTGAGAAGTGAAGAGATTAAGCGTTGATTTTGTTCTTGAAATTGTAATAGACTAAGGTGAAATATCGAAGGTAGTGGGGATAATGCGGTAGTGAAAAGTCTCGAGGATAAATAGAATGACATAAGAATTGATCCTGTTATAGCGTTATAGACAAAAGGAATGAAGCGGCGAGAATACAAAGCAAGATTTTAGGGTCAAGGTGTGATTACAAAATCTGTTTTGTTTTGAGCTACCAAATTTCGAGGACGAAATTTTTTTTTAGAGGGGTAGTAATGTAACACCCTAGTTTTTACACCTAGGATTAATTATTTTATTTGGATGTTTAAGTTTATTATGTTATGTGGTATGTTATGTGGTTTAGTCTGAGTAATTAAATTACTCTCTTCAAATTATTTTATTAGGTGCGTTAGCACTGACTTATGTCAGTGAATGCACTTTTAATAGACCATAATTTATGTTATTGTCACTATTATACCAAGACAGAAAAAATATTTTAAATAATATGATTAAGAGAAAAATATTTTCATATTCCTATTCTATTTAATTTTAGAGTTAAAAATATTTTGGTTTGACATTTATCGGAAATTAAATTTTGGACTGAGTATTTTCTTAGTGGATCAGTTCAATTATTAATCTTTACTCTAATTTGAATTTCGAAATCATATCTTTATCAATCTTTATTTTTAGATTCTAAAAAGTAAAAACATGTTTATTTTAGGACTAATATTTATCACTCATTTTGTACCTATCACTAATTAACTACTTTAAAAACGAAAATTCCTCACTTTTCTCTCTCTCATTCTCGACGCCATCTTTCTCTTTTTCTTCTCCTTCTCTGCAACTTTTTCTTCTTTCTTTCTTCCTTTTCTTTTCTTCTTCTTCCTCCCATCTCAACATCATCTTCATCACCCACCTTCCTTCCTTCTTCTCCGTCACGCGACCACCCCTCGAGGCCGCCGTTCGGCCACCGCACGGCGAGAGCAGATGACCTGCCTCGTCACGGCCAGCTGCTGTCTTGCGTCAGAACCGCCACCCACCGCCGTTCCCAGCCGCGGTAAGCTCCCTTAACCGCCGTTCATGGTGGTTCTACCACCCTTAAGTGTTGAATCTCCTTCTTTTATGTTTTCTCTCATCTCTTTTGTCCCTAGTTGTTGTAGAACCTTGATCCACCGTCGTCCTCCGCCATGGCCGCCGTTCACGCCGCAAGGAGCACCACAAAGCACCACCTTCAAGTTGTCTTCAAGCTTGGGTGAGTCAAAACCCTCTCTAAGTGTCTCAGATTCAAAACCCTCAAATGGATTTTTGAAACCCTAACCCTAACCCTTTAATTTCAGATTTTAATCTTGAAATTTAAGGTTGTTTTATGAGATTGGGACTGTGAGTTTGTGTTTCCCTAAACCAATTTCATTATTCTGAGTTTCCCTAAATTTTAATAATGAGCCCTAAAACCCCAATTTGATTTTATTTGAATTTGGGTATGTTTTTATGAAATTAATTATGATTTAGTGCAATTAGGACTCTTAATGGATGATTTCCAAAGTTCTTTTTCAAGATCTTTTGATCAAAACAAAGTTTCCTTAAAGGGTATTGGGAAGCGTGAGCTTCAAACATGATTTTCTTTGAAAATAACCTTGTTTGGTAATAAGATAAAGTGTTTAGATCAAATTAGAATGTGTGTTTGATTATGTGTAATTGATTTCTTGATTTCTGGTTGTTGCGCGTTGTGGGATTCCCTCTCTGGGACGTTTGACACGGCTATGCTTGCTTGATGGAGTAGATATGAGCTAACGTGGGCACTAGGACGAGGATCCTTCACTTGTCTTCAAAGGTAAGGGGAGACTGCCTGAGGGATTTTCGGTAACTGCGTGCTATTTGTGTGTCGTATTTGAGTTTATCTGTTGTGATGTGTGGTGTCAAATTAAATTGTTATATGACTGTTATATGGTTTTTAATGTTTTATGTGAAAGCATGATTATACTGTGATGTATGGATTATTTGCTGGTTGGTTGATTGACTGAGAAGCCTGACATTGGTCAGTGCTCAATTAAATTAAAGATAAAAGCGTTGAAAAAGCTTGATGAGAAATTCAAAGGACTTGATTTATGGAAGAAAAATATTGAAAGTATTTATATTTGATGATGTTTTGGAGAAAAGAGTGATTTCTAAATAAATAATGAGGATGACATCTTGAAAATATTTCAGTTACGTTGTCTTTTCCAAACAAATTCAAAAATAAGACGAAAAGTGATTCTAAGAAATGTAAATGTCAAGGATATTTTAACAATGATTATGAAGAACTTCTGTAGAAGATAAAATCATTTGATTTACAAATGACTTTATTTCCAACGAAAAATACTTTAGAAAAGTATTTGACAACGAAAACTATGAGGGACAATTTTATTATTTCAAATAGAAATGAGTTGGAAATGATTTTACGAGGATTTGAAGTTGTTATGGAAAAAGGAGTTATCAAAAGAAAACGGATTTGAGAAAAATGAATTTCTCTATGATTTGATGGTTTTATAAATGAATTTCAAACGGAAATGATTTCTGTAAATGAGTTTTACGCAATGGTGTTATTTTCGTCAACTTGGATAAGTTGAGGAAACTTTGGTTTTGTTTTGTATTTCACAGAACGAAAATGGTTTAAACGAACCTAGCACCGAGACGTCGGATCTAGTGTTCTATGATATGGGCCTGGGGTCCGAAAGGTGAAGTTATGGACTAGATGTCCAATAAGTGGTTTATTGGTTTTGTGCACTAAAATCTACGTATCTATGACTGGTGCATCGGTCTAGATTTCGTGATTTGCACACTTTTGACTTGGAGTCAATTATATTTGAAAGAGGTATTAAACTTGAAAGTTTAAAATGGTGATTTGGTCGTGAGGTTTTTAGCTCCGACATATAAAGATCGAACACAAAGAAAACAACGTGAACAAAATGTTTTACATGCATTACAGGCAGAGACGTGCCTTTGCATAGGACTTGAATGCTTGATGGCAAGTATTCATGCAGTTTGCGTCATCGTGCCTTGATGGATATACGACCACGTAGACCATGTGCTATATGTAGTCACCACTTTGCCTTGAGTTGACCGTGGAATGGTCAATAGAACTTTGCCATATCGGGCATTGATTCTGCCTTAATTGGCAACTAGAGCCTGATCAGCTCATTTATTTGTTGGTTGGAGCTCCGGAGATTAGGTTTCAAAGTTAGTTGTGGAATATTGAAGTGTCATGGTTTTTAAAACGGGTACGACTGTCGGGTATGAAACCCTTTGATAAATATATTGTTTATCTTTGAATATTCATGTTAAATGGTAATTGAGAGTCGTGCATGTGGTTATCGTATTTAAATCCATATATTGGAATCTCACCCTTACATACATATCAGGTTTTCTTCTGGTTCGCTATTGTACCCTGGGTGCTTTAGTACGGATGGTGCAGAGGAGTCTTCCTAAGTCATTCAGAAGCTTAGATCTGGTTATTTGATGAAGTACTTGATTGTGGAAGGATTACGTGAGTTTTCTCAGGAATAACTTTTAGAATGACCAGCTTAGGGTTAGAGACTTGGATTAATTATGATGATATGTATGAGAATCGCACAGAGAGCCATTATTTACAAAAGGAAAGTATATGGCTCGCAGAGCAAATCATTTGAATGAAAATGTAATTATTTTATCAGGTGTTTATTTTACCTGGGATGTCCGAATTACAGAGGAGACTCACAAAATTTTTCGTAAAAATATTAGCTTTCATTCAAGTATATTCTTTAAATGAAATAGGCTTGCCAGGCTATGATAGCAAGTCTGTGTGCCGATCAAGGCTTAGGTGTGGAGTCGTGACAAAATTTTTATACCCAATTTTAGACACTTATGTACTTATATAAATTATTTTCCGAAAGCACCAGCAAATTAACTTTTAATTTTTATTTCCGCACGTGTTTCGAAAGTAATGCCCAAGGGGGGTGTTACAAGGTGGTATCAGAGCTGGTCGAGTCTTTCGGGATCTTTGGGGAATAGGTCCGTTAAGTTTTTGTTGTGTGATCTCTGGTTGGTTCTTGTTTGAATTGTTTCTTTATCGAAACAATGTGTGTTGACATACAAATATGTATGTTTTGGGGAGTTCTAATTGGGTGGAGACCTGGTGAGAACTCATGCTTAGTGAATGGTACTTGCGTTCATGTTGACACATTCGTTCATCCCTTTGGGGATTGTGTCAGACATTTGACTGAGGTACCTATCGTGGAGGATTTTCCGGGAGTATTCCCTGAGAATGTTCCAGGTTTGTCTTTGCGAAGGATATTGAGTTTTGGATTGATCTTAGTTCCTAGATTAAGTCGGATCTTTATCACTTTAGGTAGGATATCGCCTACAAAGTTAGTCAAGTTAGATGACTTGTCTTAACGGGAGGATTTGTTGTCAACATAATTTTGGGACTAAGTGTGTCTTGCGAGGAGCATCGATGTTGTTCATCAGAATGAAGCACATTATTTTGTGGAAGTGATCGCAAACGGTGATTGAAATCCATAAATGGTTAGGATAACCAATTCTTATCAAAGATTCATCGAGGAACTATCAAAGACCTTGGAGCCATTGACTTGCTTTACGAGGAAAGACCAATTCTTTTCATGACTGAGACTGACTAAGTTGTCGGTCATCGTACGCAGTTCAGAGACGAATACGGAAGACAACAACAAATCGGATTAAGTGTGTTTAGAAAGACCTCCGTGCTTGCTCGAAGTCGAGATAAGCCAATCCTAATCTTCACTTTTAGAATGAATGTCTTATGTTTAAGAAAACCTCTTTACTATACTAATGGATTCTTTATGTACTTGTTAGTTGACAATTGTTCCTCAAATTTCTATGGTTGTATTAGACAATCACAGCGGTACATTTTGTACATGCCAAACTCAGTTTGTTGACCTTGATTTAAGTCTAGGATGAATTATCAATTTGTTCTGGTAGTCTGAATTTTTGTCGGACTATTATTCTTTTAAAACCGTTGTGTAGTAAAGTTCTTGTGAAAGAAGGAACTTTATTAGATTCATGTTTGTAAACGTGTACCGATCATGCAGTTTTACAACCACGAACCTACTAAAGAATCTTATTACATAAGGATTATTCCCGTATCTTTCTGATACTCGTCATATTCTTCAAGACCGTGTCTTATAGTAGTTCAAAAGGACTTGCCACCTTTGATCAACTTTATCCTATATATTTTCAAAACGT
Organism: Sophora flavescens; assembly: GCA_030762895.1. NCBI lineage: Eukaryota > Viridiplantae > Streptophyta > Magnoliopsida > Fabales > Fabaceae > Sophora > Sophora flavescens. Next base: position 62,758 of record JAUPTC010000013.1, read on the forward strand.
CATTGACGTGTAAACTATCTCATAAGTTATGAGAATGGTTATTTGATTCATATTCCAATATCAGAGTTAGTCGAGAAATAATTTGGCGTATAAGACCTCATTGGTCAAGACAATAGAATCGCAAGGAACTTTGTGTGGATTTACCGATAATCTTTAAGAGTTTTTATTCGTTTTGGACGATCGATTGTCGAAGTTAACGAGGAAGGTACCTTTCTTATTCTGTTTAGATCCACTATACAGTGGATAAGCTAATCGAAATAGGTATCGAGGGATTGATCGATTCCATGGATTATCTTTAGACATCATTTCGAGATGAAGACCGAAGTTTACTAACGATTTAGTAAAATCCACTCCAAGTGTAAGAACCAAGTTGAGATTGAGTCCAATGGATCACCTTCGATTAGAGTGGACGAAAGGAGAAAAATGATTTGATCTTTAGAAGATTAGTTGTTATTAAGTGTATTATTTAACTACGATCATCCCTTTAGCAGATTGACAATAAGTGATAAGAGCTGTGTGGTGGTATAGTTGTGACTGGTAAGATGTGAACCTTTAAGATCAATATCCATAAGTGAGACAAATATTACAAAACAAATGTTGATCGAGGCATAGTATCGCCAAGGAATCTAGAGTAACTATCAAATGCTTGTAGTTAAGAATGATCGTATAAAGTTTGGAAGATTAATAGAAAGAGTGTCTATAGTAATTTCACTTAAGTGGATTCAAGCGAAATAGATAAGCTCTTGTGAAGCTTCAGTTTTTGAAGAAGTTCAAAGTTGATGAGTTAGATAATCCCAACCGATGTGATTTCTTTTTGATTTCAGTTTACCTTAAGGAATGTTATGACGTTTTGATTGGAGACTTGAAAAGTGTGAATTTGATATGATTAGAAGAGTAGACTAAGCCCAAATGGACTAAGACTATGATTGCATCTCTTGAGTAGAAGGTTAATTGATGTTATGGTAAAGTTAGTGTTGGTTTTGCTGTTAGTTGTGAAAGTTAGATATTGGAGAAAGTTTTCTAATGGATCTATATTGAGAAGTGAAGAGATTAAGCGTTGATTTTGTTCTTGAAATTGTAATAGACTAAGGTGAAATATCGAAGGTAGTGGGGATAATGCGGTAGTGAAAAGTCTCGAGGATAAATAGAATGACATAAGAATTGATCCTGTTATAGCGTTATAGACAAAAGGAATGAAGCGACGAGAATACAAAGCAAGATTTTAGGGTCAAGGTGTGATTACAAAATCCTGTTTTGTTTTGAGCTACCAAATTTCGAGGACGAAATTTTTTTTTAGAGGGGTAGTAATGTAACACCCTAGTTTTTACACCTAGGATTAATTATTTTATTTGGATGTTTAAGTTTATTATGTTATGTGGTATGTTATGTGGTTTAGTCTGAGTAATTAAATTACTCTCTTCAAATTATTTTATTAGGTGCGTTAGCACTGACTTATTTCAGTGAATGCACTTTTAATAGACAATAATTTATGTTATTGTCACTATTATACCAGTACAGAAAAATATTTTAAATAATATGATTAAGAGAAAAATATTTTCATATTCCTATTCTATTTAATTTTAGAGTTAAAAATATTTTGGTTTGACATTTATCGGAAATTAAATTTTGGACTGAGTATTTTCTTAGTGGATCAGTTCAATTATTAATCTTTACTCTAATTTGAATTTCGAAATCATATCTTTATCAATCTTTATTTTTAGATTCTAAAAAGTAAAAACATGTTTATTTTAGGACTAATATTTATCACTCATTTTGTACCTATCACTAATTAACTACCTTAAAAACGAAAATTCCTCACTTTTCTCTCTCTCATTCTCGACGCCATCTTTCTCTTTTCTTCTCCTTCTCTCGCAACTTTTTCTTCTTTCTTTCTTCCTTTTCTTTTCTTCTTCTTCCTCCCATCTCAACATCATCTTCATCACCCACCTTCCTTCCTTCTTCTCCGTCGCGCGACCACCCCCCGAGGCCGCTGCTTCGGCCACCGCACCTGGCGAGAGCAGATGACCCGTTCTCGTCACGGTACTGCCGCTTTGTCTTGCGTGCGTCAACCGCCACCCACCGCCGTTCCCAGCCGCGGTAAGCTCCCTTAACCGCCGTTCATGGTGGTTCTACCACCCTTAAGTGTTGAATCTCCTTCTTTTATGTTTTCTCTCATCTCTTTTGTCCCTAGTTGTTGTAGAACCTTGATCCACCGTCGTCCTCCGCCATGGCCGCCGTTCGCCGCCGCAAGGAGCACCACAGCACCACCTTCAAGTTGTCTTCAAGCTTGGGTGAGTCAAAACCCTCTCTAAGTGTCTCAGATTCAAAACCCTCAAATGGATTTTTGAAACCCTAACCCTAACCCTTTAATTTCAGATTTTAATCTTGAAATTTAAGGTTGTTTTATGAGATTGGGACTGTGAGTTTGTGTTTCCCTAAACCAATTTCATTATTCTGAGTTTCCCCTAAATTTTAATAATGAGCCCTAAAACCCCAATTTGATTTTATTTGAATTTGGGTATGTTTTTATGAAATTAATTATGATTTAGTGCAATTAGGACTCTTAATGGATGATTTCCAAAGTTCTTTTTCAAGATCTTTTGATCAAAACAAAGTTTCCTTAAAGGGTATTGGGAAGCGTGAGCTTCAAACATGATTTTCTTTGAAAATAACCTTGTTTGGTAATAAGATAAAGTGTTTAGATCAAATTAGAATGTGTGTTTGATTATGTGTAATTGATTTCTTGATTTCTGGTTGTTGCGCGTTGTGGGATTCCCTCTCTGGGACGTTTGACACGGCTATGCTTGCTTGATGGAGTAGATATGAGCTAACGTGGGCACTAGGACGAGGATCCTTCACTTGTCTTCAAAGGTAAGGGGAGACTGCCTGAGGGATTTTCAGAATCGCTGCGTGCTATTTGTGTGTCGTATTTGAGTTTATCCGTTGTGATGTGTGGTGTCAAATTAAATTGTTATATGACTGTTATATGGTTTTTACTGTTTTATGTGAAAGCATGATTATACTGTGATGTATGGATTATTTGTTCAGTTGGTTGATTGATCGAGAAGCCCGACATTGGTCAGTGCTCAATTAAATTACAGATAAAAGCGTTGAAAAAGCTTGATGAGAAATTCAAAGGACTTGATTTATGGAAGAAAAATATTGAAAGTATTTATATTTGATGATGTTTTGGAGAAAAGAGTGATTTCTAAATAAATAATGAGGATGACATCTTGAAAATATTTCAGTTCGTTGTCTTTTCCAAACAAATTCAAAAATAAGACGAAAAGTGATTCTAAGAAATGTAAATGTCAAGGATATTTTAACAATGATTATGAAGAACTTCGTAGAAGATAAAATCATTTGATTTACAAATGACTTTATTTCAACGAAAAATACTTTAGAAAAGTATTTGACAAACGAAAACTATGAGGGACAATTTTATTATTTCAAATAGAAATGAGTTGGAAATGATTTTACGAGGATTTGAAGTTGTTATGGAAAAAGGAGTTATCAAAAGAAAACGGATTTGAGAAAAATGAATTTCTCTATGATTTGATGGTTTTATAAATGAATTTCAAACGGAAATGATTTCTCGTAAATGAGTTTTACGCAATGGTGTTATTTTCGTCAACTTGGATAAGTTGAGGAAACTTTGGTTTTGTTTTGTATTTCACAGAACGAAAATGGTTTAAACGAACCTAGCACCGAGACGTCGGATCTAGTGTTCTATGATATGGGCCTGGGGTCCGAAAGGTGAAGTTATGGACTAGATGTCCAATAAGTGGTTTATTGGTTTTGTGCACTAAAATCTACGTATCTATGACTGGTGCATCGGTCTAGATTTCGTGATTTGCACACTTTTGACTTGGAGTCAATTATATTTGAAAGAGGTATTAAACTTGAAAGTTTAAAATGGTGATTTGGTCGTGAGGTTTTTAGCTCCGACATATAAAGATCGAACACAAAGAAAACAACGTGAACAAAATGTTTTACATGCATTACAGGGCAGACGTGCCTTTGCATAGGACTTGAATGCTTGATGGCAAGTATTCATGCAGTTTGCGTCACTGTGCCTTGATGGATATACGACCACGTAGACCATGTGCTATATGTAGTCACCACTTTGCCTTGAGTTGGACTGTGGAATGGTCAATAGAACTTTGCCATATCGGGCATTGATTCTGCCTTAATTGGCAACTAGAGCCTGATCAGCTCATTTATTTGTTGGTTGGAGCTCCGGAGATTAGGTTTCAAAGTTAGTTGTGGAATATTGAAGTGTCATGGTTTTTAAAACGGGGCACGACTGTCGGGTATGAAACCCTTTGATAAATATATTGTTTATCTTTGAATATTCATGTTAAATGGTAATTGAGAGTCGTGCATGTGGTTATCGTATTTAAATCCATATATTGGAATCTCACCCTTACATACATATCAGGTTTTCTTCTGGTTCGCTATTGTACCCTGGGTGCTTTAGTACGGATGGTGCAGAGGAGTCTTCCTAAGTCATTCAGAAGCTTAGATCTGGTTATTTGATGAAGTACTTGATTGTGGAAGGATTACGTGAGTTTTCTCAGGAATAACTTTTAGAATGACCAGCTTAGGGTTAGAGACTTGGATTATTTTTGATGATATGTATGAGTATGGCTCAGAGAGCCTGTATTTACAAATGGAATGTTTATGGCTCGGAGAGCATATCTTTTGAATGAAAATGTAATTATTTTAGCAGGTGTTTATTTTACCTGGGATGTCCGAATTACAGAGGAGACTCTGTCAAAATTTTCGTAAAAATATTAGCTTTCATTCAAGTATATTCTTTAAATGAAATAGGCTTGCCAGGCTATGATAGCAAGTCTGTGTGCCGATCAAGGCTTAGGTGTGGAGTCGTGACAAAATTTTTATACCCAATTTTAGACACTTATGTACTTATATAAATTATTTTCCGAAAGCACCAGCAAATTAACTTTTAATTTTTATTTCCGCACGTGTTTCGAAAGTAATGCCCAAGGGGGGTGTTACATTTTTGCTGTAAAGTTTTAAGTCTCATTAAAAACTTATTTTCACCCATCTCATTATTATCAGAAGGAAAATCATTTTGAAAACTTTGAGAAGAAGAAGAAGCAGAAAGATTTACCTGTTCCTTCCCCGGATTTTTTGAAAAATTTTGCTCTAAAATTTTAGTTTTTAGTTTTAAATCAGCAATTTCAGATTTTAAAATTTTAATTTCTTTATATAAAAAAGAAAGACTTAAAGGTTCTTGATTAAAAGAAGATGATGGCTGAGATGAAGACAAAATCTCTTTTAAAGAATAACCTTTAAATTCTTGTTTTTCAACTTCTTGAGATTCTAATTCTTTATATTTTTCAAGCATAGCTAGTTTAACTTGTGGATCATCAACTTGATTGATTAAATCAAGTAAAACTCTTGCCTCTTTGGTAATAACGTTAATTGTGAGTTTACAATGACAGTTATCACCTAAACTTCCACAGCTTAAACAGCTCAGATCGAAATCAGATGTTTCCTGATTGTGATATATAACATCGGAATCATCATCCGAAGATAATTCTTCTGAAGAATTAGTATCATAAAGAAGAATTTTTGAAATCTGATCCTTAAGATCATCATCCATTTTTAATTCTTTAATCTTTTGTTTCACACGACAATCTCTTGCCATGTGTCCTACACGACCACATTTGTAACATGTGATATTTTTCTTGAAATCTTTTGAAAAAGGTTTCTTATAAGTTTTCTTTTGTGATTTTTTATAAGGTTTTATTTCTTTTTCCTGTTTAGAAAAACGTTTCTTTGAAGGAAACCTTTTTGAAAACTTTTGAGAAGTAACTTTTCTTTGTTTAGAAGGAGGAGTTAATTTTTCATAACCAAATTGTTCACAAAAATTACCCAATTCTTTCGAATTTGTTTTACTTTCAAATTTAGCTTGTCTATGCATTTTAATATCAGTACAAAATTGTAAACCTGTTTTATTAATAATTGAAATTAACCTTCCATAGGTTAATTCCTCTAAAGGAGTGCCAGGGTACTCCAATTTTAATTGAGTCCTAACTTTAGTAGAAAAATTCTTTGGAAGACCAGATATAAATCTATCCTTCCAATAAGCTTCTCTACAGTCAGTTCTAGTATAAATTTTTGTTAAAAAATTATCTTTATACCATCTGAACTCTCCAAGAGTAGGACAGTATAAATTGTTTAGTATTTCAAGGGACCTATCAGCAAACGTATTAGTGTCGCCAATAAATGCCTGAGATATTCCGAAAATTAATGTTTCAACTTGTTGATCAACCTGTCTTTCAACCTGTTGACCATTTTCCATGCAAGTTTCAGTTTTTACCGAGGTAAAAACTAAATTTCGCTCCTGTTCTTTTAAATTATTGTCCCACCATCCTTTTAGGCTACCTGTGAAGCCATTTATAAGGATTTTGACAGTACTTAGAGCAGTGTTTCCACGAGCTCTGTATGCAGTAGCTGCCATGGACATTTCTTCTAATTTTCGCAGAATTTGATGTTCAGTAAAACCATCAATATTCCACTCGACTATTCCTTCACCAGTATATTGCGAAGCATATTCTGATGAAAAATAATCTACATATTGCATATCAGGCAGAGAAGGCCCGTGATAATAATTTCGTGATTTAGGAAAAGATTTTGAAGTATTTTTAATTTTATTAACAACATCATTATCAGAATCTTGAAATTGTTTTTCAAGTTCTAAAACATCATCATTTTTATTTTTTAAAACATTTAATTTTGAAGAAGATAATTTCAAAGAAGCTAATTGTTTATTTATTTCATCCAATAGAGTGGTATTGGATTCATTTCCAATTTTTAAATCCTTGATTTCTGAATCAGAAAGTTTGTAAGGAGAAATCAAAGGTTTTTCTATTTTTGAAAATGATTTTGAGGAAGATTCGTT
>JAUPTC010000013.1:70191-91732 GCA_030762895.1 Sophora flavescens
TCTTGAAAGCAGTCCTTTGTGCCCACAGTGCGTCTTCCAGACGGCGGCTCCATTCCTTTCTATTAGGCTGCACCATCTTCTCCAGAATTTGCTTGATCTCCCTGTTGGATATTTCAGCTTGGCCATTGGTTTGGGGGTGGTAAGCAGTAGACACTCTATGTACAACCCCATATTTTCTGAGTAAGGCCTCCAAGGTTCTGTTGCAAAAATGTGTGCCCTGGTCACTGATGATTGCCTTGGGTATGCCAAACCTGCAAAAAATGTTGGACCTAAAAATTTTTGAAACAATCTGAGCATCGTTAGTCCTAGTGGGGATTGCTTCCACCCACTTTGAAACATAATCTACAGCCAACAAAATATATACAAAACCAAAAGAAGGAGGGAAGGGACCCATGAAGTCCATCCCCCACACATCAAAAACTTCACAAAAGAGCATGGGCTGTTGGGGCATCTCACTCCTACGAGTGATTGCCGAGCCTGTTATTTGACATTCTTTACAACTCTTATATACCTCATATGAATCCCTAAAAAGTGTGGGCCAGTAGAACCCGGAGTCCAGGACTTTTCTTGCTGTCCTTTGAGGTCCAAAGTGTCCTCCAACCGGGAGAGGCATGCGAGAAATGCAGGATGGACTTCGTCTCATGATCGGAGTACACACCTCCGAATGACTTGGTCACTGCAAAACTTCCACGAGATAGGGGTCATCCCACACATAATACTTTGCATCGCTCTTGACTTGTGGAACTTTTGTCTACTTGTACTGCAGGAACAACACCAAAGAACTAGAAAATTTACAATGTCAAGAAACCAGGGGGTTACCCCATACATATGTAACAATCTCTCATCGGGAAATCATCTTGGATGGGCAAAGTATCCTCATCCCTTGCTATCCTACTCAAATGATCTCGCTACCAAATTTTCAGCTCCACTTTTATCCTTTATCTCCACATTGAATTCTCCCTGGAGCAAGAGCATCCACCGGATCAGTCTTGGCTTAGCTTCTGGCTTCTTCAACAGATATTTCAAAGCTGCATGGTCAGTAAAAACAGTTACCCTAGAACCTAGCAAATAAGACCTAAACTTGTCAAGTGCAAATACAATAGCTAGCAGCTCTTTCTCAGTGGTTGTGTAATTTGCCTGTGCGGCATCTAGGGTCCTAGAAGCATAGTGAATTACATGGGCAACTTTGCCCACCCTTTGTGCGTAACCGCCCCACAAAGAAAATTTGAAGCATCACACATGAGTTCAAACGGGAGTGTCCAGTCTGGGGGCTGGATGACAGGGGTAGAAGTCAACGCCTTCTTCAGATAGTCAAATGACTCTTTGCACTTTTCATCAAACTGGAACAGGGCATCATTTTTCAGCAGATTTGACAATGGTAGTGCTATCTTGCTGAAGTCCTTTATAAAGCGCCTGTAGAAACCTGCATGTCCAAGAAAGGAACGGATCTCGCGTACGCAAGATGGGTAAGGCAATGAAGCAATTACATTTATTTTTGCAGGATCCACATAAATACCCTCTTTGGAAATTACATGACCCAATACTATCCCCTGTTCTACCATGAAATGACATTTCTCATAATTCAGAATCAAATCAGTATCAATGCATCTTTGAAGAACTAGATTTAGACTATGCAAACAAGCATCAAAAGAGAAGCCATACACAGTAAAATCATCCATAAACACCTCTATGCAATTTTCAATAAAATCAGAGAAAATACTAAGCATGCATCTTTGAAAGGTGCCAGGATCATTACAGAGGCCAAATGGCATCCTCCTATAAGCAAACGTCATCAAGGGGCACGTGAAGGTGGTCTTTTCCCGATCCTCGGGGCAATATGAATCGGAAATACCCGGAAAAGCCATCTAGAAAACAATAATGGGATGTGACGGCCACCGATCCAAAGATCTCGATCTATGAACGGCAAAGGAAAATGATCCTTTCGGGTGGCCTGGTTTAGCTTCCTATAGTCTATACAAACTCTCCAGCTATTCTGGACTCTAGTAGGCACAAGTTCATTATTCTCATTCCTAACTACTGTTAGACCAGACTTCTTTGGTACAACTTGAACCGGACTTACCCAAGAACTATCAGAGATGGGATAGATAATACCCGCTATATAGAAGCTTAGTCACCTATTTCTTTACCACATCCGTAATCGGTGGGTTAAGTCGCCTTTGGGCCTGTCTGATCAAGCTTAGCCCCATCCTCCAAGAAAATTCTGTGCATGCATCTCGGAGGGGCTAATTCCGGAATATCGGCCAATGTCCACCTAATGGCCTTCTTGTTCTTCCTCGGAACTTCTAAAAGCTTGGCTTCCCCGATCGAATTGAGGCTGGAGGAAATGATGACCGGCAATGTTGCATCCCTCCCCAAGTAGGCATACTTTAGGTTCTCGTGAAGTGGTTTGAGTTCCAAAGAAGGTGGTCTGCTCAAAAGATGGTGCATTGGGAGCAGCCATAGGTCAAGGACTTTTGCCGAGTAAACAGCTTCACTCTCACTATCACTTTCACTATCATCCTCACCCCGCAAGGTTAAATCCAAAAACTCGGAACAAACGAGCAACATGGGTTAGTGTTAGTGCAGTTAGTACAAGTATACACATCATCAAAACCAGAAATAACGAGAAAATCAGAAATAAGGTCATCATGAGTGTCCTCAATGAGCTCGCATAAAAGAACTCTAAGTGGAATACAGAGTGCTCCTCTCACTGGGTGCTTCATAGCATCAAAAATCTTGAATTTGGCCACAATACCACCAAACTCCATAGACATAGTCCCATCATAAACATCAATCTTGGTCTTGGATGTCATCATGAATGGTCTTCCCAAGATTATGGGTGATCTATCGGATCGAGTCTCTCCCGCCATATCTAGGATATAGAAGTCTGCAAGGAATATCAAATCATCAACTTGCACTAGGACATCCTCTACCATTCCCATGGGTCGCACCCGGTCCTGTTAGCCAATCTGGATGGTAAGACTCGTGGTACCGCAATGGCCCCAGATCAAGATTAATAAAGAAGGAGGAAGGCAAGACATTGATTGATGCTCCCAAGTCCAACAAGCAGTTCTCAAACTTCTTGTCCCCAATAAAGTGCATGGGATAGTGAAGGTGCTCGGATCCTTGCACTTTTGTGGCGAGACTTGATTAGGGGCTATAGAAGCAACTCTCTCTATCTTTGACTGGATAAGCGCTGAGACATTCATTCCCAAGTCAACCCTCTCATTAGTCTTCATCTTCCTCTTGTTAGTGCATAGGTCCTTCAGAAATTTAGCATATCTGGGCACTTGCTTGATCACATCCAACAGTGGAATATTAACAGCTACTTTTCTGAAAACATCAAGAATCTCCTTCTCTTTATTTTCACCACCAATCTTTAAATTTTTCTGAATTCTATGTGGGAATGGAATGGGTGGTCTATACGCTCTCTCAGTTTCAACTTCAACCACAGGCTCAGGAGTAGCCTCAACAGTAGGCTCAGGAGTAGCCTTAACAGTTTCTTCATCCTTTCCAGAAGTGGCCTCAACAACCTTTCCAGATCTCAGAGAGATGACACTCACATTAGGGTTGGAGGCATTAGGATTTATCACTTTGGCCGTGCAGCACTGGTTTGTCCCTTGACCTTGTTGTATGCTATTCATGGATGTGGCCAACTGTCCAATCTGTGTCCTCAAATCTTGAATACTAGCATCTGTCCTCTGCTGAAACTGTACACTAGATGCAGCCATTTGCTTTACCAAGTCTTCTAATGATGGTCCAGAAGGTGCGTAAGTGGTCACCGGAGGATGATTCGAGGTGCCATCGATCGTTGTTGGGAAGAGTTCCCATACCGCAGATTAGGGTGATTTCTCCAGCTAGGATGGTACCTATTAGTAGAGAGGTCCGGAATGCTGTACCGATTTCGATCGCCTCCTTGATTATAGGGGTTCACCGCATAAGCTTGAGGTACTTCACCGACAAACTCTTCTCTCTCGGATCCGGCATGGATCAAATGGATGCTCAGTGCATTGCACATGCTACATAACTTTGCAGGCTGAACCTTGTCTATTGCCAATTGTCTTACAAAGGAAGTCAGCTCATCCAATCTATTCTCAAGGGCGGCCTGGTTGGAAGATGAACTATGAATCTCATGCACACCTCTTGGCTCAATGAATTTCTTCTTGTAGAAAACTGCTGGGAATTCAACGACATATTCTCAATAAGTTGCTTAGCAAAGAGGCTGGGGTTTTATCAACTAATGCTCCCCACTAGCAAACATCCAATGATTCCTATCCATAGGCAACAATCCTTCATAAAAGTATTGGATCGAGAGTTGTTCGGATATTTGACTTGTGGGGCAACTAGATACCAAATGTTTGAACCTTTCCCCAAGATTCACTAGTGACTCGTTCCCTTGCCTTATGCCACATATCTCTTTCCTTATTGAAGCAGCTCTTGAAGCAGGAAAATACCTTTCTAGGAACACCCTCTTCAAATCATTCCAAGTGGTGATGGAGTTAGGCTCAAGGTACAATAGCCAATCCTTTGCAGCTCCCTGGAGTGAAAATGGAAAAGCCTTTAGCTTGATACTGTCCTCAGTGACTCCCTCTGCTCTCGAGGTTGTGGAGCATACAACTTGGAATTCTTTCAAGTGCTTGTGTGGATCCTCACCTGCAGGACCATTAAACTTGGGCAACAGGTGAATAAAACCAGATTTCAGTTCAAAAGGAGTGTCAGCACCAGGATAAGAAATACATAATCCATTATAGTTGACATCAGGGGCAGCAAGTGATGAGTGTGATTCCACATCATCTTTGTCCATCATTTCACATGCATTTTCATGTAGTTTAGGCATATTTTTATTAGATTTTAGGTTAATTTTCCTTTGGAAAGGGTAAGGCGGTTTTCATGTGTTGTTTTACAGATATCAAGGGTAAATTGCTCAAGATCAACCATGATGAAGTTTGGATGAAGATGGAGCTTTAAAACTGAAGAAAATGAGCCAAACAGAGCCCATCACGGCCTAGCCGTGATACCCGTCACGGCCATGATCGAGCAAAACTGAAAAGAAGAAAGGCTGAAGTCAGAGTCTGTCACGGCCTGGCCGTGATAGCCATCACGGCCGTGACCCAAAACCACCACAGGTCAGAGAACATCACGGCCCAGCCGTGAAATTCATCACGGGCCATGAAGCTGAGGGCTCGCGTCGCGAGACATATCTCGCGTCGCGAGAAATTGAATTTTCCAGAATTCGCAGAGGCAGAGACCATCACGGCCTGGCCGTGATGGCCATCACGGCTGTGACGCGCATTACTTGGACCTGAAGAAACCGAAATAGATCAGATTTTGAGTTGGTTTGGGACTCTAACTTCCCCATTTCTATAAATATGGACCAAGGCATCAGATACAGAGGAAACACATACACATTGGAGAGAACACAACACATTAGGACTTAGGCTTAGATCTCTCTTCTCCTCTTCTCTTCTCTTTTCTGATTTTTACTATGTTGTCAACCCAGCTTGTCATCTCCATGGCAAGACTGGAGTAGTAGTTTGTTTCTAGGGACTAGGGCTCTGCCCGAGGTTTGTAAATGATGTTAATTTGATGTAAAATCTTTGTTAATTACGATTTGCTTTAGATCTGATTTCTAGTGTGTTAATCACTCATAAATTTCGGCAACCGTTTATTTACGTGACATAGACGTTCTAAGGAGGAACCTAACGGTGAACTTAGGATTTCTAGGGTGATTCACTCGTAAAGCCCCACAATCCTTGGTTTGTGAGATGTGAATGATCCAAGGAGGAACCTAGCGGTGAACTTAGGTTATTTGCATGACCGAGACATTTCAAGGAGGAACCTAGCGGTGAACTTGGGTGTCGGACCTATAGAAGTCAGACTTGGGACTGAAATCACGAGAGTTAGAAGTCGTCCCTCGAGGAGCAACGAGTTGTCACAGAACGCAAAGGGTCCAATCTGGGATCGACTACCACGAGAGTAGGGGTCGGGTCAATTGGGCACGGCTTTTGTAACCCGAGAGGGAGCTTAAGCTATCAGAGGATAAACTCGCCTTCAAGGCAATTTCGGTAATCAACAAAGGTAAATCTGTTAGCAACATAAACAGCCTCAAAGGTAACCCAAATCCCTAGGAATCCGTTTAAATCCAAAATCCCAAAAACATTTGCTTTCTGTTTTAATTGTTCTCTGCTCATCTATCTTTCAATTCAAAAACCAATTTCAAAACCCTCTTTAAAACTGTCCAGAACTAATCGATTCGAAAACTGATTGCGATTCGAGAACACAGTCTCTGTGGGTTCGATATCTTTTATTACTTGACGGCAGTCCGGTACACTTGCCGGATACGCACGAGCGGCGCGCAACCCGCACGACGCGACATCAAGTTTTTGGCGCCGTTGCCGGGGACTGTGCCTTTTCGAATCTCAATTCAAATTTTGAATTGATTTTTCTGGACCTTTTCTTTTTTATTTGATTTTTATTCTGAAATTTAAAAAAAAAATCAAAAATTTCTTTTCCTTCTATTGTATCCATCTCTCTGTGTGTTATATGCAAAGATCCCTAAGTTTTGGGAGCCTTAGTGAGATTGATCCGGAGATCGAGAGGACCTTCCACAGACGTAGAAGACTACAAAGAGAGGGAGAAAGGTTGAGTCCCGTTCCACTCATGGCGAATCAACCGGATACGAAGCCTTTGAAGGATTACGCAGCCCCAAATGCGAGAGGCTTGCGAACTGGGATTGCAAGGCCAGAGATTGAGGCGGAAAACTATACCATACCACCTATGCTAATCAACACGATTAGGCAACATCAATTCGGAGGATTGCCTTCGGAGGACCCGACCGATCACATAGAGACATTTTTAGAGTTCACCGATGCAATCCGGATTAATGGAGCCTCAGTCGATGTTGTGCGTTTGAGACTGTTCCCCTCATCTCTCACTGGAAAGGCGAAGGCCTGGCTAAAGCAAATTCCCGCTAACACCTTGACTACTTGGGACCAACTGGAGCAGGCGTTCTTGGAGAAATTCTTCCCTCCATCCAAGACATCCTACATAAGAACCCAGATCATCGGCTTCTTCCAAAAAGACGGAGAATCATTATCGGAAGCCTGGGATCGTTACAAGGGACTGCTGGAGTCGTGCCCACATCACGGACTCGAGAGGTGGTTAATAGTGCACACCTTCTATAACGGATTAGACTACTCTTCGAAGGTGTCACTAGATTCTGCAGCCGGTGGAGCGTTTATGAATAGGCCTCTCACTGAGGCATTCAACATCATCGAGAATGTCGCCACCAACTACCACCAATGGGGATCCGAAAGAGGTAATAACCCAAACAAGATTTCGGGGGGTAAGTTTGAGGTAAATAGCACAGATCTTATTATGTCAAAGATATACTCACTTAATAAACGTTTTGATCGGCTTGAAAGAGCTAATGTGAGTGCATTAGGTGCTACTAACCTTGTTAGTTAGATTTGTTGAATGAAAGGACATGACATGAAGTGATGACCACATGGATCCCGGCGCTCGGGTGAGCAAGTGAACTCTTGTAACAACTACTATGATACGAACCCGAAGCTGCCCAACTATGCTCCCCCAAATCCCTACAACCAAAGAAGAAACAACCCTTACCTCTCTTACGGCAACTACAGCAACACGCTCAACCATGAGTTCCAAGAGGGTCAAGGTAATAAGAAAGCAGCACCGGGGTACCCTCAGGTACAAAGATCTAAACTCGAGACTTTATTTGAAAGTTTTGTCGAAACTCAGACAAAACAGAATGAGGAGTTTAGACAACAAGGAAGGGCAGTGAGTGAGGCAATAAAGGATCTAGCATCTAAGGTAGACAACTTAGCAACTCATAACAAGATGCTAGAAACCCAGATTGCCCAACAAGCCAGTACGTACTCGAGACCTAAGGGTGCATTCCTAGGGCAACCCGAAGCAAATCCCAATGAGCATTGCAATGTCATACACTTTATGGATGATATGCTGGTGGTTGTGGTAGCTGAAATGGAGGTGGAACCGGAGGAAGACATGAGCGAAAAAGAAGAGCCGGAACCGAAATACGCCCCTCCACCACCGTATCCAACCCCCGATACCTTTCCCACAAAGGTTGGTTAGGAAAAAGCAAGTAGATGTAGAGACTAAAATGCCTACTAAACTGAAAGACCAGTGTAGTTTCTCCATCGCTTGCTCAATTGAACAAGTGCACATTGACCAAGCCTTATGTGACTTAGGGGCTAGTGCGAGCTTGATGCCCCTCACTATCATGGAAAGGTTGGAAAGTAAAGAGTTGAGACCGTTCAAATTCTCCTTACAATTTGCGGACGGCTCAACTAGGACTCCTGTAGGCATACTAGAGAATGTCCCTGTGAAGGTAGGGAAATTCTTCATCCCTACCGACTTCCTCGGTATTGGATATGAAAGGGAATTCCGAATTCCCCATCATTTTAGGAAGGCCATTCTTGGCAATCGCTGGAGCAAGAATAGACGTAAGGAATGGGAAGCTCTCTCTAAGCGTAGAGGAAGGTAGGATCGATTTTCAATTGACTAACTCGATAACAACCTTCCTTTTGAGAGCCATGTGTGCAGAATTGATACAACGTCTCAAGTGGTAAAAGAAGAACTGAACATGGAAGCAACTCCGAAGGTATGCATGGCTAATGATGCACCCAAGCAGGTGATGGAATTGGAGTTGCTGTCCATACTAAAACAAAACTTCCACCGGGAGGAAGGAAGGCTAGGAAGCTCCGAAAGAAAAGAGCAAAGCGGAAGCGCATCGGGCCGTATGAACAGAAACGGCTATTTGAAGGAGCTCCATGGAAGAGAAGTGTGCTCGAACTTCTACGCCCCCACCCCCTGATTGACTTGAGGAAGTATGGTCAAGCTTAAGACCATAAATAAGCGCTTCTTGGGAGGCAACCCAAGTTTTCTTTCCCTTTTTCCTTTTGTTTTTGAATTAACCTCTTGAATAATTTGAGAAGATCAAGAGGCAAAAATATCATTAATAGGTTTGTCTAGTGTTTTCAGGTTGAGAAAGAGAAGAAGAGCATAAAAAAAGATAGAATTAGAGGCCATCACGCACTGTCACGGCCGTGATGAAATAAACAAGAGCACATAAAGGAACACGGCCTAGCCGTGACGACCATCACGGGCGTGATGAGTAGGATGCCGAGGTCAGAGAGCATCACGGCCTAGCCGTGATGTAGATCACGGCCGTGACAGGGCAACTCCTGAGGACCAGAACGATCACGGCCTAGCCGTGATGAGCCTCACGGCCGTGATACTATTTCTACCCAAGTTTTGGCTGGAATGTGAAGCCAACACTCGCTACCGACTCGGTAAGTTGTTCCAATTTTTCTCTTCTCTCCGACTTGATTATTTACATTGGAGACAATGTAAGTAATCAAGCTTGGGGTAGGGGTATTTATTTTTTCATTTGCATTGTTGCATTCATATTGCATTCTCATAGGCATAGATTGGTATGATCACACTCTCTAGATTACCTCTCACTTAGAACATGCATCCAATTGTGAGAACTTGGAGCCAAATGAATTGAGATAGTGAATTTTGAACCCAATTTTTCATTATTCTTGTGATATGGCTAAAAATGAAATTTCTTGAGATAGTCATTTGATAGTTGATAATTAGCATGTGGTTCCTTAAACTTGTGTACCTCACTGATTTTTGAACTACTAAATGTAAGATTTTGAGCCAAAAGGGGTATTCACTAAATTTACCCCATTTCTTGTGCTAGAGTGTTGTAATTCCTCATGGACTGTATTTTCTAGAACTTGACTTGAAACCATTTCAAAACTTAAAAATTTCTGAAAACATTTTTGGAAATGATTGAGGCACTAGGTATTTTTCCGGCCTCCCGAGCTTTGAATGATAAATGCTACCCCTTAGTTGCCCAATTTAGAGCCTAAAGAAAAAAATACTCTTCTTGGTACCATGAATTAATTTGATAAATAATGCTTGGTATGGCACCTTTTAAAGTATTACAAAAAGGGCAAAATGGTAGTTGGAAAAAGAATGGGATG
Organism: Sophora flavescens; assembly: GCA_030762895.1. NCBI lineage: Eukaryota > Viridiplantae > Streptophyta > Magnoliopsida > Fabales > Fabaceae > Sophora > Sophora flavescens. Next base: position 80,232 of record JAUPTC010000013.1, read on the forward strand.
AAAATATTTCTCTTGAGCTAAAAAGCTCCCCTTCTCCAAACAAATAAAAATGAAATAAACAGAAAAAAAAAATGGAGAAGGGGATGACAAAGAAAGTGAGAAATGAAAAAAAAAATTAAATGAAGGAAGAAAGGTGGAAAAGTAAACCAAAGCCCAAAAAGGGGTATTTTAGAAGGTGTCATGCTTTGTAATGTTTGATAATCTGTCTAGCCTTCTTGAAATTCCCTTTCCTTGATTTTCCCACCTTACAATAAATCCCATGGCCACATTACAACCAAAGGAAAAGACCTCTTGATTCTTAAGTGTTTTCATTAATAAAGTAGAAATTTGGTTAATAGTCAAGCCTATGGTAAAATACTTTCCTTGAGGAAATGGAGTGAATTGTCATAAACCCTAAAACACTTGAGTGAGGTAAGATGAGTGCCCAAATCAGTGAGGACATGAACTTGAAAAACCTAAGCTTCTAATTGGACTTGAACTTGATTATCTCTTGAGTGCTTATTAAAAATGCCTATCACTTGGATTAGCTTCTAGGGTTTTTGGTTCACTATCCACGCTTTGATTGATTTATCTTATGGCCTGAGTAATTGCTTGAGGACAAGCAAAGTTTTAAGCTTGGGGTGATTTGATGAGTGTGATTCCACATCATCTTTGTCCATCATTTCACATGCATTTTCATGTAGTTTAGGCATATTTTTATTAGATTTTAGGTTAATTTTCCTTTGGAACGGGTAAGGCGGTTTTCGTGTGTTGTTTTGCAGATATCAAGGGTAAATTGCTCAAGATCAACCATGATGAAGTTTGGATGAAGATGGAGCTTTAAAACTGAAGAAAATGAGCCAAACAGAGCCCATCACGGCCTAGCCGTGATACCCATCACGGCCATGATCGAGCAAAACTGAAAAAGAAGAAAGGCTGAAGTCAGAGTCTGTCACGGCCTGGCCGTGATAGCCATCACGGCCGTGACCCAAAACCACCACAGGTCGTAGAACATCACGGCCCACCCGTGAAATTCATCACGGGCCATGAAGCCGGAGGGCTCGCGTCGCGAGACATATATCTCGCGTCCAGAAATTGAATTTTCCTGAATTCGCAGAGAGGAGACCGTCACGACTGGGCCGTGATGGCCATCACGGCTGTGATGCGCATTACTTGGACCTGAAGAAACCGAAATAGATCAGATTTTGAGTTGGTTTGGGACTCTAACTTCCCCATTTCTATAAATATGGACCAAGGCATCAGATACAGAGGAAACACATACACATTGGAGAGAACACAACACATTAGGACTTAGGCTTAGATCTCTCTTCTCCTCTTCTCTTCTCTTTTCTGATTTTTACTATGTTGTCAACCCAGCTTGTCATCTCCATGGCAAGACTGGAGTAGTAGTTTGTTTCTAGGGACTAGGGCTCTGCCCGAGGTTTGTAAATGATGTTAATTTGATGTAAAATCTTTGTTAATTACGATTTGCTTTAGATCTGATTTCTAGTGTGTTAATCACTCATAAATTTCGGCAACCGTTTATTTACGTGACATAGACGTTCTAAGGAGGAACCTAACGGTGAACTTAGGTTTTACACCTATGATTAATTATTTTACCTAGATGTTTAAGTTTACTTTGTTATGTGGTTTAGTTTGAGTAATTAAATTACTCTTTTCAAATTATTTTATTGGGTGCGTTAGCATTGACTTATTTCAGTGAATGCACGCTTACTAGACAATAATTTATGTTATTGTTACTACTATACCAGTACAGAAAAATATTTTAAATAATATGATTAAAAGAAAAGCATTTTCATATTTTCATCCTATTTAATTTTAGAGTTGAAAATAAATTGGTTTGACTTTAATCGGAGATTAAATTTTGGACCGAGTATTTTCTTAGTTGATCAGTTCAACTATTAATCTTTACTCTAACTTGAATTTCGAAAACATATCTTTATCAATCTTTATTTTTAGATTCCAAAAAGTAAAATCATGTTTATTGTAGGCTTAATATTTATCACTCATTTTGTACCCACTAGTACAAAAATATGAAATTTCTCTCTCCTCTTCCCTTTATACTCAACGCCTCCCCCCTTCTTTTCACTATTTTCTTTCTTTCTTTTCCTACTGTCTTCTTCTCCTTCCTCCCTCCAAACTCATCTCTTCTCCTCTTCACTTCACCTCTCTCCACCTTCATCAACCACTCTCCACCGCTCTGAGCACGCCGCCCTGCACCACCGCCTGGACCGCGACTGCCGTCGACCACGCCGTGTGAGGAGAAGACCGCGTGATCCAGCTCGTTGTCCAGCGCGTTCTGGTCTTCGCAGCTCCGTCCACCGTCGCCGCCGCCGCGGTGACGTCTTCCAGCCGCCATCCATGGTGGATCTGCCATTTTTGGTGTGGGTTGAGCTCTCCTTTTTCATTCCCATGAAGCTTAGTTTTGTTTATGAACCATGGCTGCTACGAGACTCCACCGCCACTGCGATCTCGCCGGAGCCGCCATGACGCCGCCGCACCCATGGCTGGTCACTGCGTCCCTTGCCTTCAAGCTTGGGTGAGTCAAAACCCTCTCATCTCTTCTAGATTCAAAACCCCAAATTGATTTTGAAACCCTAACCCTAACCCTTTGATTTCAGATTTTAACTTTGAAATTTAAGGTTGTTTTATGAGATTGGGACTGTGAATTTGTGTTTCCCTAAACCAATTTTATTATTCTGAGTTTTCCCTAAATTTTAATAATGAGCCCTAAACCCCCAATTTAATTTTATTTAAATTTGGGTATGTTTTTGTGAAATTAATTATGATTCAGTGTAATTAGGACTCTTAATGAATGATTCCCAAAGTTCTTTTTCAAGATCTTTTAATCAAAACAAAGTTTCCTAAAAGGGTATTAGGAAGCGTGAGCTTCAAACATGATTTTCTTTAAAAATAACCTTGTTTGGTAATTAGATTAAGTGTTTAGATAAAGTTAGAATGTGTGTTTGGTCATGTGTAATTGATTTCTTGATTTTTGGTTGTTGCGCGTTGTTGGATTCCTTCTTTGAGACGTTTGACACGACTATGCTTGCTTGATGGAGTAGATAGTTACACTCTTGGAGCTAATGTGAGTATTAAGACGAGGATTCTTTACTTGTCTTCAAAGGTAAGGGGAGTTTGCCTAGGGATATTCAATAACTGTATGCATGTGTGTAAGTGTTTAACTGGATAGTTATATGTTGATTGAGCTTACTTGATTATCTTATGTACTTGAACTGTTGTGCTATTATCTGATGTTGAACTGTACTTGTTCTAAATGATAAAATTCATATATGTGATGAACTGCTTTCAACTGTGATATTAGCATTGCACTGATGATATATACTGTTGTTGATTGAAAGTTGCTAAGCCAGACGTGTGTCTGTGCTCAACCATAATAAGGATTAAAAACCTTAATAAGCTTTGAAGATGAAGGGATTGGTGTTCTTTTCCAAAAGCTCTTTAAACTTAAAGTACTTGTTTTAAATGTTGAAATGATTTTGGTGTACTACTGTTATACAAGATAAAAATCCTTTTCGAACTATGTGTTTTCAAGTGAAAACTTTCACGATTATTTGGCAATATCCTATTGGGGGAAATACTTCAAAGATAAAAGAATTTCAAAGATGCTTTATAAAAGATTTTCAAAGAAAAGGTTTTCCTAAATATTTTAGAAACTTTCCGATGACCTGGATAGGTTATCGAGGATTCGGTTTTGAATTTGTTTTTCACTGAACGAAAAATAAGTACTTAAGAAAGAGAATCTAGTACGCGAGACGTCGCCTCTAGTATTCAGTGATGTGCACGTGATCGTGAATCAGTGTGAATTCGGGACTACGAGTCCTAGCTATGATATTATGGACTTAGGTCTTAATCACGTTGTGTTGGACTGTGTCTTCTGACCGCGTGTGATGATTATGATTAAAGGTGAAGGTTGTTTTCTACGACCACAACCCTTGACTGTGGCCACGGCCTTGGGCATTGTGATTGAGCATTCGGACTATGAGTCCTATGCTTCTGAGTTCTCAAGTGATGGGGAAATGATGATTAAGTCGTTAGCTTTGAGCAGCGACAGTGAAAAGAATGAACACAAAGAAATACTTTAAATAAAATATTTTATCATGTGCATTTCCCCAAGCAGACGTGCTATTGATGATTAAATAAGATATAAGGTGGTATCTGGGAGTCTGTCCATGTAAACCGAGTTAAGAGGCACATGTGACGTTGCCCGTCCTGAGACCTTAATGCATGAGGGTAAGGGGGTAACTGCCCAGGTGGGCTAGAGCTTGACCAACTCTAATGATTCTCCAGTGAAAAGAAACGGTGTTGATATCTCATGAGATTAAGTTAGAGCCTGATATTGAAGTGCCATGCATCTTTTCGAAAGATTGGCTGTGCGGGTTTGATGCCCTTTGATATAACACTGATATATTGCGAATATGCATGATTTAACTGCGTATATGATTCTGTGATGTATGTATCATGTATATAGTTGTTGTGGGATATATCTTATGATGGTATCTCACCCTTACAAACATATCAGGTTTCTTCTGGTTTGCTATTGTACCCTGGGTATTTTAGTACAGATGTGCAGAGGAGTCTTCCTAAGTCACTCAGAGACTTAGATCTAGTTGCTTGATGAGGTATTTGATTGTGGAGCGATCACGTGAGTTCTTCTCAGGAATAACTTTTAGAATGACCAGCTTAGGGTCTGAGACTTAGATTATTTTGATAAGTATGTATGAGTATGGCTCAGAGAGCCTTTATTTTAAAATGAAATGTTTATGGCTCGGAGAGCGTTATTTTGAAAGCAAACTTAAACTTTCCCTTTGGTTTTGTAAAGCTTATGGTTATGACTGTTATTTATATATATATTGCTGTCTGGTTGGATTTGGTGTAACTGAAATTCTGGAGTGAAAATGTAATTATTTTAGCAGGTGTTCTTTTTCCTGGGATGTCCGAATTACAGAGGAGACTCTGTCGAAATTTTCGTAAAATACTAGCTTTTATTCAAGTATATTCTTTAAATTGAATAGGCTTGCCATACTATGATAGTAAGACTGTGTGCCAATCAAGGCTTAGGAGTCGTGACAAAATTTTTATACCCAATTTCAGACACTTATATACTTATATAAATTATTTTCCGAAAGCACCAGCAAATTATATTTTAATTTTAGATTCCGCACGTGTTACGTAAGTAATGCCCCAAGGGGGGGTGTTACAAGGTGGTATCAGAGCTGGTCGAGTCTTTCGGGATCTTTGGGGAATAGGTCTGTTAAGTTTTGTTGTGTGATCTCTGGTTGGCTCTTGTTTGAATTGTTTCTTGTTGGAGCAATGTGTGTTGACACACAAGTATATGTTTCTTGATGGTTTTCCAAGGGCTTTATGTCCTGGGAGACCTTAGATCTTGAATCTTACTTGGGTTCGAATATGACATTTATTATCCTTGCGAATCGTGTCTGATATTCGAAACAAGGTGCTTGTGTAAAGGGTTTTTCCGGGAGTGTTCCCTGGAAATATTCTAGGTTTATGGTTAGCAAAGGACATTGATTTTTGATTGATCTAGTTTCTGGATTCGGTCAGATCTCTGTCGCTTTGTGTAGGATGTTGCCTACGAAGTTAAAACGAGTTAGATGACTCATTCAACTGAAAGATCGGTGGTCTGAACCGTTTGTTAGACCGAGTGTTTTCCTTGTGAAGCACCAATGTTGTGTGAAGGCTCGTGTCACCGTCTAGATTCCTGACAACTAAGTAAAGGACGAATTATGAACAAGTATTTTCTGACTTTAATTTGAAATCTGTCAGAACTCCTGAATGAGTTATGCTAATTCAGTAATTTCCAGTTATTCATTTCTTTGTTTGTGAGAAGTCATACTCACACTTCTAAATGATCCTCGATGTATTAGACATTTGAGTGAATTGATTTAACAGAATCCATTGGTCTGGATACTTTCACATTTTGTTGAGAAAAGTGGTTATGACTATTTCTTGAGTTATAACACAAATAATTTCGTGATAGCAGAAGTTTCTTGGTGAAACTCAGTTTCGTCACTTCTATTTTTGATAGAGGTGAAAGTCATCATTTTGTAAATTCTTTGTATTAAGAATAAGAATTAATCCTCTTGGGATTAGACATTATTCACCCCTTGATTCTTTGAATCCGTTGGAAGATTCTTGTGGAAGAATGAACTTTATTAGATTCATGTTTGTAAATGTGTATTGATCATGCATTTTTACATCCACGAACCTGATGGAATGATCTTTTTCCATACTGGATGTTCCGATATCCTTCAAATTAATGAAATTCTTTTCTATGCTTATGTGAACGTGAAATCCAGAAAAATTTTCTTTTCTTGAGAAATTCTTTTATGAACACCAAGGTCTTGTCTTATTGCGGTTCGACCGTACTTTTCGTCATTGATCATTTTAGTTCTACGTATTTTCCAAATGTTGTCGATGTGTGACTTATCTCATCAGTCGTGAGTTGGATATCTCCACATCAAGATGTACAATTGAGACCTTCCTTGTTGAGATGTTGGCATTCCTTCAATCTTGTTATGAGTTTTCTGAAGACCTACATGAGTCTTGTGTGAATTCAAGTGATCGTGGATCGACTGGTGAAGTTTACATCTTCTTACGAGTTAAGATCCACAAGCAGAGTTAGTGAACCGAATAATGTATCAGAAGATTGTTCAGACTTCGTGGAGTATCTTCAAGTATTGTTTCAGTTGAAAAACGGAAGTTTATCAACGTGTGTCGGTTATGTTTACTTTAAGTGTTGAAGGCTAAGTTGAGACTAAATCCAGCTGATCATCCTCCGTGGGATGGATAAGGAATGAGGTGACCTATCTTTAGCAGGTTAGTTGGGAGATAGTGTGGTACTCAATTCTTTGTCATCTCTATGGTAGTACGAACCAGAGTTGATAGGAGTTTTGTTAATGTATAAGATGTGAATGGTATTATGAGAACCCTTAAGTTCAACATTATTGAGTGAGACGATTACGATGGATTTTATCATGATCGAGGCAGATGTATCATTAAAGGAAATTAGAGTAGTGATCAAAGGTTATGGTTAATGTTGATTTCGTGAGTCCGAGGATTAACGGAAAAATATATATGGTAGTTTTCCTTAAGTTGAACGGAAATAGTAAAATGGAGTTCTTGAGTGAAACTAAGTTGTTAGAAAAGTTTAAGAATTATGATTTTGGATAATTCAAGTCGAAGTGATTCCTTTTGGTTGTAGTTGCATGGAGAAATGTAATCGTATTCTTTAAGATTGAAATGAATGACTATGATATAATTTGGAGTGGTGGAATATGTACAAAGGAAACTAAGACAACAATTGTATACTTTGAGTTGAAAGTTGATGTATGATGGGGTAAAAAGTTAGTGTTGAACTTGATGTTCGTTGTGAGGATAAGGTGTTGAAGAAGTTTTGCTAGTAGACAAATTTGGAGGCAAGAAGTGATTAAGTTTTGATTATGTCTTTCGAGTGTAATAAGCTATGGCGAAATGTTTATAATCTTTGAGGTCTTATTCTGGTAAATATGTGATTGATGATCCATAGTGGAAACTAGATATTTTAAATCCAAGATTGCCATTAGGGAGTGTCCACTTGGATTTCTTGGCTTTATTTTGGTACAGCTCTTAAGGGTTATGGCCTTAGAGAAATTCTATTTTATCATCCCTTTTCTCGGCTGCAAATATATTAGATAAGGGCAGATATGATACAAGCACTTCCTTGTATAAGTGATAGAGCTATGTCTGCAGATGGATACATTGTTAGGAGTTGTGTATTTTTCTTGGACAAATAGGGTAGATGTGCATGGGAAAATTCTTAAACCAGGGATACTAACGGGGCTTGAGAACCAAATTGAAAATGAGAGGCAAATGAAGGATATGAAATCGAAGTAGGCAAAAGATTCGAGAGGAATTAAGAAGAGAACGGATGTTGGATGTGCAACTCAGGAATGTTATGACGTTTTGATTGGAGACTTGAAAAGTGTGAATTTGATATGAATAGAAGGGTAGACTAAGCTCAATTGGACTAAGACTATGATTGCATCTCGAGTAGAAGGTTAATTGATGTTATGTAAAGTTAGTGTTGGTTTTGATGTTAGCTGTGAAAGTTGGATATTGGAGAAAGTTTTTCTAATGGATCTGTATTGAGAAGTGAAGAGATTAAGCGTTGATTTTGTTCTTTGAAGTGTAATAGACTAAGGTGAAATATCGAAGGTAATGAGAATAATGCGGTAGTGAAAAGTCTCGAGGATAAATAAAATGGCATAAGAATTGATCCTGTTATAGTGTTATAGATGCAAGGAATTAAGCAATGAGAATACAAAGCAAGATTTTAGAGTTAAAGTGTGAGTACAAAATCCTGTGTAGTTTTAAGCTACGAAATTTCGAGGACGAAATTTTTTTAAGAGGGGTAGTAATGTAACACCCTAGGTTTTACACCTATGATTAATTATTTTACCTAGATGTTTAAGTTTACTTTGTTATGTGGTTTAGTTTGAGTAATTAAATTACTCTTTTCAAATTATTTTATTGGGTGAGTTAGCATTGACTTATTTCAGTGAATGCACGCTTACTAGACAATACTTTATGTTATTGTCACTACTATACCAGTACAGAAAAATATTTTAAATAATATGATTAAAAGAAAAGCATTTTCATATTTTCATCCTATTTAATTTTAGAGTTGAAAATAAACTGGTTTGACTTTAATCGGAGATTAAATTTTGGACCGAGTATTTTCTTAGTTGATCAGTTCAACTATTAATCTTTACTCTAACTTGAATTTCGAAAACATATCTTTATCAATCTTTATTTTTAGATTCCAAAAAGTAAAAACATGTTTATTTTAGGCTTAATATTTATCACTCATTTTGTACCCACTAGTACAAAAATCTGAAATTTCTCTCTCCTCTTCCCTTTATACTCGACGCCTCCCCCCTTCTTTTCACTATTTTCTTTCTTTCTTTTCCTGCTGTCTTCTTCTCCTTCCTCCCTCCAAACTCATCTCTTCTCCTCTTCACTTCACCTCTCTCCACCTTCATCAACCACTCTCCACCGCTCTGAGCACGCCGCCCTGCACCACCGCCTGGACCGCGACTGCCGTCGACCACGCCGTGTGAGGAGAAGACCGCGTGATCCAGCTCGTTGTCCAGCGCGTTCTGGTGTTCACAGCTCCGTCCACCGTCGCCGCCGCCGCGGTGACGTCTTCCAGCCGCTATCCATGGTGGATCTGCCATTTTTGGTGTGGGTTGAGCTCTCCTTTTTCATTCCCATGAAGCTTAGTTTTGTTTATGAACCATGGCTGCTACGAGACTCCACCGCCACTGCGATCTCGCCGGAGCCGCCATGACGCCGCCGCACCCATGGCTGGTCACTGCGTCCCTTGCCTTCAAGCTTGGGTGAGTCAAAACCCTCTCATCTCTTCTAGATTCAAAACCCCAAAATGATTTTGCAACCCTAACCCTAACCCTTTGATTTCAGATTTTAACTTTGAAATTTAAGGTTGTTTTATGAGATTGGGATTGTGAATTTGTGTTTCCCTAAACCAATTTTATTATTCTGAGTTTTCCCTAAATTTTAATAATGAGCCCTAAACCCCCAATTTAATTTTATTTAAATTTGGGTATGTTTTTGTGAAATTAATTATGATTCAGTGTAATTAGGACTCTTAATGAATGATTCCCAAAGTTCTTTTTCAAGATCTTTTAATCAAAACAAAGTTTCCTAAAAGGGTATTAGGAAGCGTGAGCTTCAAACATGGTTTTCTTTAAAAATAATCTTGTTTGGTAATTAGATTAAGTGTTTAGATAAAGTTAGAATGTGTGTTTGGTCATGTGTAATTGATTTCTTGATTTTTGGTTGTTGCGCGTTGTTGGATTCCCTCTTTGAGACGTTTGACACGACTATGCTTGCTTGATGGAGTAGATAGTTACACTCTTGGAGCTAATGTGAGTATTAAGACGAGGATTCTTTACTTGTCTTCAAAGGTAAGGGGAGTTTGCCTAGGGATATTCAATAACTGTATGCATGTGTGTAAGTGTTTAACTGGATAGTTATATGTTGATTGAGCTTACTTGATTATCTTATGTACTTGAACTGTTGTGCTATTATCTGATGTTGAACTGTACTTGTTCTAAATGATAAAATGCATATATGTGATGAACTGCTTTCAACTGTGATATTAGCATTGCACTGATGATATATACTGTTGTTGATTGAAAGTTGCTAAGCCAGACGTGTGTCTGTGCTCAACCATAATAAGGATTAAAAACCTTAATAAGCTTTGAAGATGAAGGGATTGGTGTTCTTTTCCAAAAGCTCTTTAAACTTTAAGTACTTGTTTTAAATGTTGAAATGATTTTGGTGTACTACTGTTATACAAGAGAAAAATCCTTTTCGAACTATGTGTTTTCAAGTGAAAACTTTCAAGATTATTTGGCAATATCCTATTGGGGGAAATACTTCAAAGATAAAAGAATTTCAAAGATGCTTTATAAAAGATTTTCAAAGAAAAGGTTTTCCTAAATATTTTAGAAACTTTCCGATGACCTGGATAGGTTATCGAGGATTCGGTTTTGAATTTGTTTTTCACTGAACGAAAAATAAGTACTTAAGAAAGAGAATCTAGTACGCGAGACGTTGCCTCTAGTATTCAGTGATGTGCACGTGATCGTGAATCAGTGTGAATTCGGGACTACGAGTCCTGGCTATGATATTATGGACTTAGGTCCTAATCACGTTGTGTTGGACTGTGTCTTCTGACCGCGTGTGATGATTATGATTAAAGGTGAAGGTTGTTTTCTACGACCACAACCCTTGACTGTGGCCACGGCCTTGGGCATTGTGATTGAGCATTCGGACTATGAGTCCTATGCTTCTGAGTTCTCAAGTGATGGGGAAATGATGATTAAGTCGTTAGCTTTGAGCAGCGACAGTGAAAAGAATGAGCACAAAGAAATCCTTTAAATAAAATATTTTATCATGTGCATTTCCCCATGCAGACGTGCTATTGATGATTAAATCAGATACAAGGTGGTATCTGGGAGTCTGTCCATGTAAACCGAGTTAATAGGCACATGTGACGTTGCCCGTCCTGAGACCTTAATGCATGAGGGTAAGGGGGTAACTGCCCAGGTGGGCTAGAGCTTGACCAACTCTAATGATTCTCCGGTGAAAAGAAACGGTGTTGATATCTCATGAGATTAAGTTAGAGCCTGATATTGAAGTGCCATGCATCTTTTCGAAAGATTGGCTGTGCGGGTTTGATGCCCTTTGATATAACACTGATATATTGCGAATATGCATGATTTAACTGCATATATGATTCTGTGATGTATGTATCATGTATATAGTTGTTGTGGGATATATCTTATGATATATCTCACCCTTACAAACATATCAGGTTTCTTCTGGTTTGCTATTGTACCGTGGGTATTTTAGTACAGATGTGCAGAGGTGTCTTCCTAAGTCACTCAGACTTA
>JAUPTC010000013.1:92232-115417 GCA_030762895.1 Sophora flavescens
CTAAAAGTTATTCTAAGAAGTTATTCTCAAACCCTAAGCTGGTCATTCTAAAAGTTATTCCTGAGAAGAACTCACGAGATCGTTCCACAATCAAATACTTCTTCAAGCAGCTAGATCTAAGTCTCTGAGTGACTTAGGAAGACTCCTCTGCAACATCTGTACTAAAATACCCAGGGTACAATAGCAAACCAGAAGAAACCTGATATGTTTGTAAGGGTGAGATACCGACAAATGGATATATCACACAACAACCACATACATGATACATACATCACATAATCATATAAGCAGTGAAATCATGCATATACATAACATAACAGTGTTATATCAAAGGGTCTAAAACCCGAACAGTCAACCTTTGAAAATATGCATGGCACTTCAATCATCAGGCTCTAACTTAATCTCCGGAGATCCCAACATCCTCAAAGTGAGTTGATCAGGCTCGATACACCGTCTCATTGACTATCTAGGCACAACGATAATACACCGTCTCATTGGCTAGCTAAGCACAACGATAATACACCGTCTCATTGGCTAGCTAAGCACAACGATAATACACTATCACATGATACCTTTCTTGTTAAGGTCTCACGTTAAAACCATGTCGGGCACGTCTGCCGTAAATGCAAATGCAGAACATTTAGTTCTCGATGTTTTCTTTGTGTTCGTTCTTATTCGTTGTCGAAGCTCAAAGGCTAGCGACCTAATCATCATTTCCCCATCACTTGAAAACTTAGAAGCATAGGACACACAGTCCGAATGCTCAATCACAACGCCCGAGACCGATGCACCAGTCCTAGGCTTGTGGTCATAGAAAACAACATTCACCTTTAACAATTTTCATCACACGTGGTTAGAAGACACAGTCTAACACAACGTGATTAGGACCTAAAGTCCATCACCACGAAATCAGAACGCACTGTCCTCAATTTCGAGAATTGGACTCTCAGTCCATAACATCATGAATAGGACTCATAGTCCCGAATTAACACTGATCCAAGATCACATGCATATAACTGAATACTAGAGGCGATGTCTCGCGTACTAGATTCTCTTTCTTAAGTACTTATTTTTCGTTCAGTGAAAATCAAATTCAAAACCGACTCCTCGATAACCTATCCTGGCTATCGGAAAGTTTCTAAAATATTTAGGAAAAACCTTTTCTTTGAAAATCTTTTATAAAGCATCTTTGAAATACTTTTATCTTTGAAATATTTCCCCCAATAGGATATTGCCAAATAATCTTGAAAGTTTTCACTTGAAGACACATAGTTCGAAAATGATTTTTCTCTTGTATAACAATAGTTCACCAAAATCATTTCAACATTTAAAACAAGTACTTTAAGTTAATGAACTTTTTGGAAAAGAACACCAATCCCTTCATCTTCAAAGCTTATTAAGGTTTTTAATCCTTATAATAGTTGAGCACAGACACAAGTCTGGCTTAGCAAACTTTTAATCAACAGCAGTATATAATATCAGTTCAATGCTAATATCACAGTTGAAAGCAGTTCATCACAGATATGCATCATAACATTTAGAACAAGTACAGTCCAACATCAGATGATAGCATAACAGTTCAAGTACATTAGATAACCAAGTAAGCACAATTAATATATAAATATCCAGTTAAACACATACACACATGCATACAGTTATTGAATATCCCTAGGCAAACTCCCCTTACCTTTGAAGGCAAGTAAAGGATCCTCGTCTTAATGATCACGTTAGCTCATATCCACTCCATCAAGCAAACATAGCCGTGTCAAACGTCTCAGAGGGGGAATCCAACAATACGCAACAACCAGAAATCAAGAAATCAATTACACATGATCAAACACACATTCTAATTTGATCTAAACACTTGACCTTATTACCAAACAACGTCGTTTTCAAATAAAATCATGTTTGAAGCTTACGCTTCACAATACCCTTTAAGGAAACTTTGTTTTGATTAAAGGATCATGAAAGAGAACTTGGGAATCATCAATTAAGAGTCCTAATTGCACTAAATCATAATTAATTTCACAAAAACATACCCAAATTCAAATCAAATCAAATTGGGGGTTTAGGGCTCCTAAATACAATTTAGGGAAAACTCATTTTAACTAAAGAATAATGAAATTGGTTTAGGGAAACACTAATTCATAGTCCCAATTTCATAAAACAAGGTTTAATTTTAAGATTAAAATCTGAAATCAAAGGGTTAGGGTTAGGGTTTCAAAATCAGATTTGGGAGTTTTGAATCTAGAAGAGATGAGAAGGTTTTGACTCACCCAAGGTAGAAGAAGAGAGGACATGGTGGCTGAAGGTGGTGGTGATGGCGGCGGCGCGACGGAGCAGCCGTGAATGGAGGAGTTTCGGGTCGGGACGCGTGTAGATCGCGACTGTCTTCTCCCTACGCGGCGCGATCGTCGTCCTTTCCACGCCAGGCGGTGGTCGACGACGTCGAATGTCGGAGCAGCGGCCAGGACGTGCTCGGGATGAGCTGGGTCGCGGCTAAAGGATGGCAGCACCACGCTCAAGGCGATGCGCACCACGACGGCAAGGAGCGGCTGGTAGCATGGCCGTGATGGTTGCCGGATGGCGGACTGGGCAGCGCTCCTTCGGTGGCTGGCTGCGGCTGAGTTGTGGAGAGAAAGAGGAAGCTTTTGTTTGTTTTGAGGAAGAAGAAGACAACCGAAGAAATAAAAGAAAGGAGGATGTAGGGGTATCATACGGGTTTCTTAGAGAGAGAGGAGAGAGAATTTCAGATTTTTGTACTAGTGGGTACCAAATGAGTGATAAAAGTTAAGCCTAAAATAAACATGTTTTTACTTTTAGGAATCTAAAAATAAAGATTGATAAAGATATGATTTCAAAATTCAAATTAGAGTAAAAATTAATAGTTGAACTGATCAACTAAGAAAACACTCAGTCCAAAATTTAATCTTCGATAAAGGTCAAACCTGTTTATTTTCAACTCTAAAATTAAATAGAATGAAAATATGAAAATGCTTTTCTCTTAATCATATTATTTAAAATATTTTTCTGTACTGGTAATAATAGTGACAATAACATAAATTATTGTCTAATAAGCGTGCATTCACTGAAATAAGTCAGTGCCAACGCACCTAATAAAATAATTTGAAGAGAGTAATTTAATTACTCAAACTAAACCACATAACAAAATAAACATAAACATCCAAATAAAATAATTAATCATAGGTGTAAAAACTAGGGTGTTACATTACTACCCCTCTTAAAAAAATTTCGTCCTCGAAATTTCATAGCTCAAAACTAAACAGAATGTTGTAATCACATCTTGACCCTAAAATCTTACTTTGTATTCTCATCACTTCATTCCTCTCAACGATAAATCTATAACAGGATCGGTTCTTATGCCATTCTATTTATCCTCGAGACCTTTCACTACCGCATTATCCCCACTACCTTCGATATTTCACCTTAGTCTATTACACTTTAAAGCACATAGTCAACGCTTAATCTCTTCACTTCTCAATATAGATCCATTAGAAAACTTTCTTCAATATCTAACTTGCAAAGCTACCATCAAAACCAACACTAACTTTACCACAACATCAATTAACCTTCTACTCAAGAGATGCAATCATAGTCTTAGTCCATTTGGGCTTAGTCTACTCTTCTAGTCATATCGAATTCACACTTTTCAAGTCTCCAATCAAAACATCATAACATTCTTGAAGGTAAGCTGCTAGGATTATCTAACTCATCAACTTCGAACTTCTTCATAAACTGAATTTTCACAAACGCTAATCTTATATATTCACAGCCGAGAAAAGAGATTATAAAACAGAGTTTCTCTAAGGCCATTACCCCTAGGAGCTGCACCAAAGCAAAGCCAAGAAATCCAGGAGGACACTCCCCAATGGCAATCTTGGATTTAAAATATCTAGTTTCCACTATGGATCATCAACCACATTTTTACCAAAATAAGACTTCAAAGATTATAAACATTTCACCATAGCTTATCACACTCGAAAGACACAATCAAAACTTAATCACTTCTTGCCTCAAAATTTGTCTACTAGCAAAACTTCTTCAACACCTTATCCTCACAACGAACATCAAGTTCAACCTTAACTCTATCACATATATCAACTTTCCACCCAAAGAACACAATTATAGTCTTAGTTTTCTTTGAATATATTTCACCACTCCAAATTATATCATAGTCATTCATTTCAATCTTAAAGAATACGATTACATTTCTTCGTGCAACTACAACCAAAAGGAATCACTTCAGTTCAGCTTAAGGAAAACTACCCTATATAATTTTCCGTTAATCCTCGGACTCACTAAGTCAACATTAACCATAAACATTGATCACTACTCTAAATTCCTTTACTGATATATCTGCCTCGATCATGATAAAATCCATTGTAATCATCTCACTCAATGACGTTGAACTTAAGGGTCCTCATAGTACCATTCACATCTATACACTAACGAAACTCCTATCAACTCTGGTTCGTCCTACCATATAGATGACAAAAACTTAGGTACCGCACTATCTCCCAGCTAACCTGCTAAGGATAGGTAATCTCATTACTTATCCATCCCACTGAGGATGATCAGTTGGACTTAGTCACAACTTAGTCTTCAACACTTAAAGTAAACTTAACCGACACAGGTTGATAAACTTCCGTTTTTCATCTGAAACAACACTTGAAGATACTCCATGAAATCTGAACAATCCTCTGATACATTATTCGGTTCACTAACACTGCATAGTGGATTTTGACTTGCAAGAAGGGTGTAGACTTCACCAGTCGATCAACGATTGTAACACCCTACTTTTTATTTTCCGATTTTTTTTTTCAGTAAAAATATTTCCGCTGTATTAACCGGTATAAATGTATTTATTTATATTTTTATCTGAGTTCATGGAGATTAATTTTTATGAAATAAAAATCATATTCATACTCTATCTTAGGGTAGAAGCTTACGATAAAAATTTGGGTTGAAAATTCAGACGGAACCCGGTCTGCGTTTTCACTGACAGTATAATTTTACTGAGCAGAAAACCTAATTTTGACTCGTGAATGAAATGGTTTATATTTAAATCATATTTCCAATGAGTTTGGTTAGTTTGAAAATTTTCAGTCCAAAACGAAATATTACGCTTTTACGCAGGCGTAAAACCCTAATCAAGAAACCGACGGAGTCGAGAAGGGAAGTGCAGAGACCCGTCAAGAGATTGGGACAACGAGTCATACATGATGACTCATGGAGGATGAGTCACCAAGCATTTATGAGCATTAAATGCAAGTAATCATGACATTTAGGTAAAAAGACCAAAATACCCCCAAGCTTTGCGGTATTAACAAGACGCATCTACGCACTCTTAACCACTCATTTTACGTGGTTGAAAACCTCCCACATCTCTCCAATTTCGTGCATCCACCTCCAATAAATATTACCTATTTCATTTTGCTTTCGTTTCATTATTTTCCTCTCAAAAACTGAAATCGGGTAAACGACGGAGCTACGTACGGAATTTCTGGGAACCGCTAATGGATAAGATCGATGACTCATTGGTGAGTCATTTTGTGTGGCCCAAAATCAGCCACACCTCCATCAAATGTGAGCCACATATTATTAACCATGGTTAGCCAAAATAACCTTAGTTAAGTTAATTATAACCTTAGTTAAGCTTATATTAATTTAATAATCACAAAACCCATTAAACCAATTCCTTTTAACCAAACAAGGCATAAGATTACTCCTATAAGTACCCCAAACCGTGGCCTCCCTCACCATTTCACTCATCTTCTTCATTCTCTTCATCTTCCCCACCAACTAAGTTACAAAACCCTAAGAACACCGAATTCCCACCAAACATATGACCCTCTTAATTTCTGAAACTCGGAAAACACTCAACATAAAAGTTGTTCCTCTTTCTCTCTTCTTTCCAACAAGATAAAGATCATCAAAAACGGATAAGTGGATTGGGAGATAGGCTCAAAATACCGAAACTGCCCAGAATTCTCAGCAACCCACGAAACACCAGAAAGAAGGCCCTTTTCACCCCTGTTATGATCCGAACCGAATGAAACCTTAAACACCAAAGTTGTTCCTTTTCTTCTTATATTTCTATCAAACCAAAGTTCGTGATTTTTGGATGAGTATATTGTGAGATACACTCACAATACCATCACACCCTCAAGCTGTCCAGTTTTCAACATATTGAAGGTTGATCATTTTCTTCATTTCTTCAATCTTCAAGAGGTAAAATCTCATCTCCTTGATCATATAAGCTTTCATATTCATGTATTTCTCATGTTTATGCCATGAATTATATTTTTCCATTCCTAGATCTAGAACTTCAAATAATTCTAGAAAATTGTAGAAAAATCCTTGTAATGTGAAACCAATTTCTATGATCTAGTTATGATCCCTCCTTTATTTATCCAAGAGCATGTAATCAAAAACATTTTCCTTTCCTACTTTCTTTAAGTGGCCGAACCTAGCCCTAAAGTGTCATAGATGGTTGTTAGTTGATAAATTATAATTATGTTGTTTGGTTGAAGGTGGTTGTGTTAACTAGTGGCGGAATAACGAGGATCGTCGTGTACGTGTTTCCGGTGCAAACTCAGGTGGGAGAAAGAACCATTCCATCGTCGGAACCGATAAGTAGCATATAATTTATAATAATGGTGTAGGGCGACCTAAACCCTACTAGAAGTCGAGTAATCGACAAGACCAAAATCACATTGGAAACCTTTTCCATAAAACCAATGGTGATTCAGGGATTGTAGGTTTATCGACATTAAGGTTGATTTTATGATGTTGAGGATGTTTGGCTTTATTTATTATTTGATCTGATTGTGATATGCTGGCTGTGATAATTTGTTTTAAGTGATATTTTATGGTGTTTGATTATTTTATTGATATTATGTTGATATTTATTAACCGTTGATGGATGATTTGCTTTTATTATTTATATCGAATTGATACTTTATGATATGGATGTTAATATGCTGTTTTGAGGTTGGAATGGTATATGTCTGGGTAATTTCTGGCTAAGGAAAAACTTGGTATTTAAGCGTGTTTATCACCACCTCTTTTTCCTGGGAAGTTATCCGGTATACTATTCGTAGTTCTTAAATTTGGTGATTTTTATTCTGTTGAATGATATTTTATGATGATTAATATGTTTATGTGAGAATGTATTATAGCTTGATGATAATTGAATTGCTTGGTTCAACAATATTCTGATATATGGTTAGAGATGATCTGACTGGTTTGATAAATTGATTAGTTGATTTTAAGGAAATATATATATTGCTCGGAGGTATTTTGTTTGGGTGAGAGTTTTGAATATGAATTAGAAGTGCCTCACTATTATTTTATAGAAGTGATGTGATATAGAGTGTAAGTGGAGGTTATGAGGAAAAGCTTGAGGTACTAGGTTGTTATTGATAAAAGTCAGTGAGAATCATGTGTTGCATTGTTGTTCATAACCGTGTATTTGAGATACACGAGGTCCGAAGTTCTTGTAGACCGTTCCAAATTAGAATTTAAGTTGTGCAGCTATAGTGTCATTGCTTTGCATGAGCACCCTTGACTGAGTTGAGAGAGAGAGAACCGTGGTGTGCACCGCGATCTTGTGCAGCTATAGTGTCATTGCTTTGCATGAGCATTCTCACCATGGATGTACACCATGGGTGTGAATGTGCACCAGCGTTGGGAACGTGTCACTTGGACGACTGACTAACATTCCTAACGAGGGATGTGTGACAGGATTAGCAGTGGCCACGTCAGCATAAAGGTTTAGTTGCATGAGTTGAAGGGTAGAGGATGATATAGTGAATTGAGGATGATTGTTGATTTTGAATGATGCGTGTCTGTGACTATTATTGTATTATATGCTATGAATCTTTTCCACTTATGATGATAGAACTGTTTCTTATCTCCCTATTTCTATATTTTTGTGTATGTCTACTTTGTTACGTTAGAAGACCAGATGAACGAATATGTTGGCTGAGGAGATGGATGAAGCCTTGTACGAGAGACGGAGGTTGTTGAGGAGTTGAATGGCATTCCGTATGAAGATGACGCTGGAGAACAACCTACTGATCCTGATAATGTAGCGTAGTAAGTTTAGGGCCAGTGAGTCATATAAGACGTTTCTTGCTTTCAGTTAGTTATAAGCATGTTTGTATAAATAAGAAATCTTGGTGTGGGATCCTACCGAGAGGATACCAGAACCGTATTGTGTAAAATAAAGAATAATTATGTGTGTATTTATGTAATATAGTTTTGGTGTGTTTTGTATTTGTAGAAGTTATATGATTATTATTTAAGTTTTAATTTTTACTTATTTTCAACGATGGCGCGCGATTAAGTAAATAAATATTAAGGTTTTAATGTAATAATACAATGGGGCACAACGGGTGTCTCATTTGGTGGTATCGAGCAGATTCGATTCTAATCGGATTTGTGAGGTCTAGGATGTTGTTACTTGGCCGTGTCTAGTTGGAGTCCACATCGGACTTTAACTATGCTTAGAAGTTGGGTAGTTTGTCCGAACCCGATGCTATAATTATCATTAGAATTGCATATGTTATTTATATACCTGTCTATGTAGTGTTATATGTCATACTTGATGAGAGAGGATGATTTCTCATTCTAGTAATCATGGCTAATGGAAGAAGAAGTCCGACTATTAGTGGCGATAGATCTCCTGAGGGAACCATTGGAGCTGACAATGGTGAGGTTAATCCTAATGGAAATGGAGGAGAGTCATCTGCGACTCCCAATATCATGGAAACGATAGCTGCTGCCTTGCTATTACAAACACAGCAGAATACGAAGATGCTACAAATAAACAAAGAGCAGCAGGAACTGCAGAATCAAATAACAGCCATTGAAACTGAAGAGGCAGAATTGATTAATTTCCTAAAAGGGAAGCCACCACAGTTCCGAGGGGACTATGACCCAAAGAAGGCAGAATGGTGGGTACAAGAGATAGAGAAGATATTTGACACCATGCGCTGCATGGAGGAGAGGAAAGTGACTTATGCTGCATACATGTTAACTGGAGAAGCAGAGTCTTGGTGGAGAGGTAAGATAAGAATACTGGAGTTAGAGGGTAGAATTATCTGCTGGCAGTTGTTTACTGAATGCTTCTTCGAGAAGTATTTTCCGAATGTAGTCCGACGTGCGAAGGAGAGTAAGTTTACTAGTCTCCGACAAGGAAACATGACTGTAGGCGATTATGTATCACGCTTTGAGTCTCTGATTAAGTTTTCAGAATTCTATCAGAGATTCCCAGATGAGGATTGGCAGTGTAGAAGTTTTGAAGAAGGATTGCGACATGAGCTGCGAAGAGCTGTAATGTATTTAGATATTCAGTGTTTTCCGGAGTGGGTTGATAGTTGCAGTGCTATAGAAAGCATAGACCAGAAGCAAGATGCTGAGCTGAAACAACCAAGAAGTAGAGGCCCTAACCGTTCAGGTTCTCCAAGGAAGGTAGAGAGTGGTTCTCAATGGAGATGGGGACCATATACTAAACCAAAGGCAGGCATACTGCACCAAAACTAGTGGTTAGATCGGATCAACAACAACAAGTCTATGCTTGCTTCGGATGCGGAGGATCGCATCATTTTAGAGATTGCATGGAAAAATCTAGTTGTTTCCATTGTGGTAAACCAGGTCATTATGCTCGTAAGTGTAGACAGAGAAATAGGCAGCAGACTGTAGCTGTTGGTAAAGGAGCTAGCAGTTATGGAGGTGAAGCTAGGAGAAGAGATCCAGGAGCAGGTCAGGAGCCGCAAAAGAGCTTGGTTTGCTTTAGATGCGGAGGACCTCATCATGTTAGAAATTGCAAGGAGAAACCTAGTTGCTTCCACTGTGGAAAACCTGGTCATATAGCTAGAGATTGCGGACAGTGGGTCACTGGGAGAGTTTACAGTGAGGGGAGTTGAACCTTCTCACTCTGCAGATCTCATATAAGGTATGTGTCTGACATCAGTGTCATATAGTTGTTAAGAATATGACATTTATCGTAAACACTTGTCGATAATCTTACGGAAGTGGAAATCGTGTTCTTGATTGGAAAGTCTGAAGATGGTAACGGAAATCCGCAAGTTTTGTTAGTTAGTCGGCTGTGGTTTTCATACTTGTTTAAAATCAATTACAGTGAAAGTATAGATTGTTGTGGGATAATTGTTATTAAGGGAACTTTATCTTAAGTGCTTGATATATTTGGATAGTATGGGTAGTCCTTGAAAATAATAAAGAGATAACGAATTAGTTTGGAGCTTAGCTAGTATAGGATTCATTTGGTTGAAGCTTTGTAGCCTTTTATTTTTGAGATAATGGTTATAATGATATGTTGTTCTTGTTTAAATGGTGAGTTAGGATTTCACCTTAACCTATGATGGTTATGGATTACAATTAAGATTTGATTGAGCAACATATAATCTAGGTATAATACCTAAGTATTGTTTCCCTATAGTAGGATAAATAGGAAGTGATGGGAGTTTGAGATATAGACATGACTGGTAAGATTAAGATCGGTATCAGTGAGTAAGACAATTACTATAAATCAAATGTTGATCGAGGCATAGTATCATTATGGATTCTAGGGCAATGATTAATGATCGTAGTTAAGATGGATTGTATGAGTTTGGGAAGAGTAAACGAAAGTGTATATAGTAATTTCATCTAAGTTGAATATGAGCTTTCACCTAAGCTGAAGATGAGCAGAAAAGATGATTTCTGATGTAAATTGAGGTTACTAGAGAAATTCAAATTTGTTAAGTTAGATAATCCTAACAGGTATTGATCTTTTGATTGCAAATTATCTTACGGAGTGTTGAGATGTTTATTTGGAGATTTGAAAGGTGTGATTTTGATATAATCCAGAATAGTGAAATACATTCTAAGGAACTAAGACTGTGATTGGATACATGAAGTAGGAAGTTAGGGTAGTTCGATTGTGGTGTTAATTACGGCTGCTAGATGTTGAAATAAGATTCTTTAGAGGATCAGTAGTAAGAAGAGGAAGGGACTAAGTTTTGATTATGTCCTTTAAGGATGTTAGATCAAGTTGGAAAGGTTAAGAACAATGAATAGAATACAGTGATGGATAAGTTCGAGGATAAATAGAATGATATAAGAATGAATTATGTTATGAAGTTACCGCTGTTAGGTAGAAAAAAAAAAGCGATGAGAAATATAATGTGGGATCTTTAGATTAAGATACGATTGCAAGATGATGTCTAGTTTTGAGTTAAGAAATTCCGAGGACGGAATTTTTTTCTAAGAGGGGTAGTAATGTAACACCCTACTTTTTATTTTCCGATTTTTTTTTTCAGTAAAAATATTTCCGCTGTATTAACCGGTATAAATGTATTTATTTATATTTTTATCTGAGTTCATGGAGATTGATTTTTATGAAATAAAAATCATATTCATACTCTATCTTAGGGTAGAAGCTTACGATAAAAATTTGGGTTGAAAATTCAGACGGAACCCGGTCTGCGTTTTCACTGACAGTATAATTTTACTGAGCAGAAAACCTAATTTTGACTCGTGAACGAAATGATTTATATTTAAATCATATTTCCAATGAGTTTGGTTAGTTTGAAAATTTTCAGTCCAAAACGAAATATTACGCTTTTACGCAGGCGTAAAACCCTAATCAAGAAACCGACGGAGTCGAGAAGGGAAGTGCAGAGACCCATCAAGAGATTGGGACAACGAGTCATACATGATGACTCATGGAGGATGAGTCACCAAGCATTTATGAGCATTAAATGCAAGTAATCATGACATTTAGGTAAAAAGACCAAAATACCCCCAAGCTTTCGCGGGTATTAACAAGACGCATCTACGCACTCTTAACCACTCATTTTACGTGGTTGAAAACCTCCCACATCTCTCCAATTTCGTGCATCCACCTCCAATAAATATTACCTATTTCATTTTGCTTTCGTTTCATTATTTTCCTCTCAAAAACTGAAATCGGGTAAACGACGGAGCTACGTACGGAATTTCAGGGGACCGCTAATGGATAAGATCGATGACTCATTGGTGAGTCATTTTGTGTGGCCCAAAATCAGCCACACCTCCATCAAATGTGAGCCACATATTATTAACCATGGTTAGTCAAAATAACCTTAGTTAAGTTAATTATAACCTTAGTTAAGTTAATTATAACCTTAGTTAAGCTTATATTAATTTAATAATCACAAAACCCATTAAACCAATTCCTTTTAACCAAACAAGGCATAAGATTACTCCTATAAATACCCCAAACCGTGGCCTCCCTCACCATTTCACTCATCTTCTTCATTCTCTTCATCTTCCCCACCAACTAAGTTACAAAACCCTAAGAACACCGAATTCCCACCAAACATATGACCCTCTTACTTTCTGAAACTCGGAAAACACTCAACATAAAAGTTGTTCCTCTTTCTCTCTTCTTTCCAACAAGATAAAGATCATCAAAAACGGATAAGTGGATTGGGAGATAGGCTCAAAATACCGAAACTGCCCAGAATTCTCAGCAACCCACGAAACAGCAGAAAGAAGGCCCTTTTCACCCCTGTTATGATCCGAACCGAATGAAACCTTAAACACCAAAGTTGTTCCTTTTCTTCTTATATTTCTATCAAACCAAAGTTCGTGATTTTTGTATGAGTATATTGTGAGATACACTCACAATACCATCACACCCTCAAGCTGTCCAGTTTTCAACATATTGAAGGTTGATCATTTTCTTCATTTCTTCAATCTTCAAGAGGTAAAAGCTCATCTCCTTGATCATATAAGCTTTCATATTCATGTATTTCTCATGTTTATGCCATGAATTATATTTTTCCATTCCTAGATCTAGAACTTCAAATAATTCTAGAAAATTGTAGAAAAATCCTTTTAATGTGAAACCAATTTCTATGATCTAGTTATGATCTCTCCTTTATTTATCCAAGAGCATGTAATCAAAAACATTTTCCTTCCCTACTTTCTTTAAGTGGCCGAACCTAGCCCTAAAGTGTCATAGATGGTTGTTAGTTGATAAATTATAATTATGTTGTTTGGTTGAAGGTGGTTGTGTTAACTCGTGGCGGAATAACGAGGATCGTCGTGTACGTGTTTCCGGTGCAAACTCAGGTGGGAGAAAGAACCATTCCATCGTCGGAACCGATAAGTAGCATATTATTTATAATAATGGTGTAGGGCGACCTAAACCCTACTAGAAGTCGAGTAATCGACAAGACCAAAATCACATTGGAAACCTTTTCCATAAAACCAATGGTGATTCAGGGATTGTAGGTTTATCGACATTAAGGTTGATTTTATGATGTTGAGGATGTTTGGCTTTATTTATTATTTGATCTGATTGTGATATGCTGGCTGTGATAATTTGTTTTAAGTGATATTTTATGGTGTTTGATTATTTTATTGATATTATGTTGATATTTATTAACCGTTGATGGATGATTTGCTTTTATTATTTATATCGAATTGATACTTTATGATATGGATGTTAATATGCTGTTTTGAGGTTGGAATGGTATATGTCCGGTAATTTCTGGCTAAGGAAAAACTTGGTATTTAAGCGTGTTTATCACCACCTCTTTTTCCTGGGAAGTTATCCGGTATACTATTCGTAGTTCTTAAATTTGGTGATTTTTATTCTGTTGAATGATATTTTATGATGATTAATATGTTTATGTGAGAATGTATTATAGCTTGATGATAATTGAATTGCTTGGTTCAACAATATTCTGATATATGGTTAGAGATGATCTGCCTGGTTTGATAAATTGCTTAGTTGATTTTAAGGAAAGATATATATTGCTCGGAGGTATTTTGTTTGGGTGAGAGTTTTGAATATGAATTAGAAGTGCCTCACTATTATTTTATAGAAGTGATGTGATATAGAGTGTAAGTGGAGGTTATGAGGAAAAGCTTGAGGTACTAGGTTGTTATTGATAAAAGTCAGTGAGAATCATGTGTTGCATTGTTGTTCATAACCGTGTATTTGAGATACACGAGGTCCGAAGTTCTTGTAGACCGTTCCAAATTAGAATTTAAGTTGTGCAGCTATAGTGTCATTGCTTTGCATGAGCACCCTTGACTGAGTTGAGAGAGAGAACCAGGGTGTGCACCGGCGGTACTGTGCAGCTATAGTGTCATTGCTTTGCATGAGCATTCTCACCATGGATGTACACCATGGGTGTGAATGTGCACCGGCGTTGGGAACGTGTCACTTGGACGACTGACTAACATTCCTAACGAGGGATGTGTGACAGATTAGCAATGGGCCACGTCAGCATAAAGGTTTAGTTGCATGAGTTGGAGGGTAGAGGATGATATAGTGAATTGAGGATGATTGTTGATTTTGAATGATGCGTGTCTGTGACTATTGTTGTATTATATGCTATGAATCTTTTCCACTTATGATGATAGAACTGTTTCTTATCTCCCTATTTCTATATTTTTGTGTATGTCTACTTTGTTACGTTAGAAGACCAGATGGACGAATATGTTGCTGAGGAGATGGATGAAGCCTTGTATGAGACGGAGGTTGTTGAGGAGTTGAATGGCATTCCGTTTGAAGATGACGCTGGAGAACAACCTACTGATCCTGATAATGTAGCGTAGTAAGTTTAGGGCCAGTGAGTCATATAAGACGTTTCTTGCTTTCAGTTAGTTATAAGCATGTTTGTATAAATAAGTACTGGTGTGGGATCCTACTGAGAGGATACCCTGAACCGTATTGTGTAAAATAAAGAATAATTATGTGTGTATTTATGTAATATAGTTTTGGTGTGTTTTGTATTTGTAGAAGTTATATGATTATTATTTAAGTTTTAATTTTTACGTATTTTCAACAGTAAGCACGCGATTAAGTAAATAAATATTAAGGTTTTAATGTAATAATACAATGGGGCACAACGGGGTGTCTCAACGATCACTTGAATTCAAACAATACTCGTGTAAGTCTTCAGCAAACCCATAACAAGAATCGAAGGAATGTCAACATCTTAACAAGGAAGGTTTCAATTGTATATCTTGATGCGGAGATATCCAACTCATGAGTCATGACTGATGAGATAGGTCACACATCGACGACATTTGGAGAATACGTAGAACTAAGATGATCAACGACGACAAGTACTTTCGAACCGCATTAAGACAAGACCTTGGTGATCATAAAAGAATTTCTCAAGAAAAGAAATTTTTGTTTTCTGGATTTCACTTTCACGTAAGCATAGAAAAGAACTTCATTAATTTGAAGGATATCGGAACATCCAGTATGGAAAAAGATCATTCCATCAGGTTCGTGGATGTAAAAATGCATGATCAATACACATTTACAAACATGAATCTAATAAAGTTCATTCTTCCACAAGAATCTTCCAACGGATTCAAAGAATCAAGGGGTGAATAATGTCTAATCCCAAAAGGATTAATTCTTATTCTTAATACAAAGAATTTACAAAATGATGACTTTCACCTCTATCAAAAATAGAAGTGACGAAACTAAGTTTCACCAAGAAACTTCTGCTATCACAAAATTATTTGTTATAACTCAAGAAATAATCATAACCACTTTTCTCAACAAAATGTGAAAGTATCCAGACCAATGGATTCCTTTAAATAAATTCACTCAAATGTCTAATATATTGAGGATTATTTAGAAGTGTGAGTACGACTTCTCACAAACAAAGGAATGAATAACTGGAAATTTATGAATTAGCATAACTAATCCATAAGTCCTGACAGATTTCAAATTAAAATCAGAAAATATGTCTGACACGATTCGCAAGGATAATCGAATGTCATATTCGAACCCAAGTAACATTCAAGATCTAAGGTATCCCAGGACATAAAGTCCTTGGAAAACCATCAAGAAAACATATACTTGTGCGTCAACACACATTGCTTCAACAAGAAACAATTCAAACAAGAGCAAACCAGAGATCACACAACAAAAACTTAACAGACCTATACCCCAAATATCTCGACAGACTCGACCAGCTCTGATACCACCTTGTAACGCCCCCCCTTGAGGCCCTTGGGGCATTACTACATAACACGTGCGGAATTTAAATTAAAAGATAATTTGCTGGTGCTTTCGGAAAATAATTTATATAAGTACATAAGTGTATGAAATTGGGTATAAAAATTTTGTCTCGACTCCACACCTAAGCCTTGATCGGCAAAGACTTGCTATCACAGCCTGGCAAGCCTATTTAATTTAAAGAATATACTTGAATAAAATCTAGTATTTTTACAAAAATTTTGATAGAGTCTCCTCTGTAATTCGGACATCCGAGGTAAAAGGACACCTGCTAAAATAATTACATTTTCATTACAGAATTCCAGTTACACCAAATACAACTAGGCAGTAATATGCTAAAGATAGTTATATCAATCAGCTATACATGACCAAAAGGAAAAGTTTAATTTTTCATTCAAAAGAGACGCTCTCCGAGTCATAAACATTCCGTTTTAAAATATAGACTCTCTGAGTCATACTCATACATACTTATCAAAAATCCAAGTCTCAAACCCTAAGCTGGTCATTCTAAAAGTTATTCCTGAGAAGAACTCACGTGATCGTTCCTCAATCAAATACTTCTTCAAGCAGCTAGATCTAAGTCTCTGAGTGACTTAGGAAGACTCCTCTGCAACATCTGTACTAAAATACCCAGGGTACAATAGCAAACCAGAAGAAACCTGATATGTTTGTAAGGGTGAGATACCGACAAATGGATATATCACACAACAACCATATACATGATACATACATCACATAATCATATAAGCAGTGAAATCATGCATATACATAACATAACAGTGTTATATCAAAGGGTCTAAAACCCGAACAGTCAACCTTTGAAAATATGCATGGCACTTCAATCATCAGGCTCTAACTTAATCTCCGGAGATCCCAACATCCTCAAAGTGAGTTGATCAGGCTCGATACACCGTCTCATTGACTAGCTAGGCACAACGATAATACACCGTCTCATTGGCTAGCTAGGCACAACGATAATACACCGTCTCATTGGCTAGCTAGGCACAACGATAATATACCGTCTCATTGGCTAGCTAAGCACAACGATAATACACCGTCTCATTGGCTAGCTAAGCACAATGATAATACACCGTCTCATTGGCTAGCTAAGCACAATGATAATACACCATCACATGATACCTTTCTTGTTAAGGTCTCACGTTAAAACCATGTCGGGCACGTCTGCCGTAAATGCAAATGTAGAACATTTAGTTCTCGATGTTTTCTTTGTGTTCATTCTTATTCGTTGTCGAAGCTCAAAGGCTAGCGACCTAATCATCATTTCCCCATCACTTGAAAACTTAGAAGCATAGGACACACAGTCCGAATGCTCAATCACAACGCCCGAGACCGATGCACCAGTCCTAGGCTTGTGGTCAAAGAAAACAACATTCACCTTTAACAATGTTTATCACACGTGGTTAGAAGACACAGTCCAACACAACGTGATTAGGACCTAAAGTCCATCACCACGAAATCAGAACGCATTGTCCTCAATTTCGAGAATTGGACTCTCAGTCCATAACATCATGAATAGGACTCATAGTCCCGAATTAACACTGATCCAAGATCACGTGCATATAACTGAATACTAGAGGCGACGTCTCGCGTACTAGATTCTCTTTCTTAAGTACTTATTTTTCTTTCAGTGAAAATCAAATTCAAAACCGACTCCTCGATAACCTATCCAGGCTATCGGAAAGTTTCTAAAATATTTAGGAAACACCTTTTCTTTGAAAATCTTTTATAAAGCATCTTGGAAATACTTTTATCTTTGAAATATTTCCCCCAATAGGATATTGCCAAATAATCTTGAAAGTTTTCACTTGAAGACACATAGTTCGAAAAGGATTTTTCTCTTGTATAACAATAGTTCACCAAAATCATTTCAACATTTAAAACAAGTACTTTAAGTTAATGAACTTTTTGGAAAAGAACACCAATCCCTTCATCTTCAAAGCTTATTAAGGTTTTTAATCCTTATAACAGTTGAGCACAGACACAAGTCTGGCTTAGCAAACTTTCAATCAACAGCAGTATATAATATCAGTTCAATGCTAATATCATAGTTGAAAGCAGTTCATCACAGATATGCATCATAACATTTAGAACAAGTACAGTCCAACATCAGATGATAGCATAACAGTTCAAGTACATTAGATAACCAAGTAAGCACAATTAACATATAAATATCCAGTTAAACACATACACACATGCATACAGTTATTGAATATCCCTAGGCAAACTCCCCTTACCTTTGAAGGCAAGTAAAGGATCCTCGTCTTAATGATCACGTTAGCTCATATCCACTCCATCAAGCAAACATAGCCGTGTCAAACGTCTCAGAGGGGGAATCCAACAATGCGCAACAACCAGAAATCAAGAAATCAATTACACATGATCAAACACACATTCTAATTTGATCTAAACACTTGACCTTATTACCAAACAACGTCATTTTCAAAGAAAATCATGTTTGAAGCTTACGCTTCACAATACCCTTTAAGGAAACTTTGTTTTGATTAAAGGATCATGAAAGAGAACTTGGGAATCATCAATTAAGAGTCCTAATTGCACTGAATCATAATTAATTTCACAAAAACATACCCAAATTCGAATCAAATCAAATTGGGGTTTTAGGGCTCCTAAATACAATTTATGGAAAACTCATTTTAACTAAAGAATAATGAAATTGGTTTAGGGAAACACTAATTCATAGTCCCAATTTCATAAAACAAGGTTTAATTTTAAGATTAATATCTGAAATCAAAGGGTTAGGGTTAGGGTTTCAAAATCAGATTTGGGAGTTTTGAATCTAGAAGAGATGAGAGGGTTTTGACTCACCCAAGGTAGAAGAAGAGAGGACATGCTGGCTGAAGGTGGTGGTGATGGCGGCGGCGCGACGGGGCAGCCCTGAACGGAGGAGTTTCGGGTCGGGACGCGTGTAGATCACGACTGTCTTCTCCCTACGCGGCACGATCGTCGTCCTTTCCACGCCAGGCGGTGGTCGACGACGTCGAATGGCGGAGCAGCGTCCAGGACGTGCTCAGGACGAGCTGGGTCGCGGCTGAAGGATGGCAGCACCGCGCTTAAGGCGACGCGCACCACGACGGCAAGGAGCGGCTGGTAGCATGGCCATGATGGTGGCCGGATGGCGGACTGGGCGGCGCTCCTTCGGTGGCTGGCTACGGCTGAGTTGTGGATAGAAAGAGGAAGCTTTTGTTTGTTTTGAGGAAGAAGAAGACAACCGAAGAAATAAAAGAAAGGAGGATGTAGGGGTATCATACGGGTTTCATAGAGAGAGAGGAGAGAGAATTTTAGATTTTTGTACTAGTGGGTACCAAATGAGTGATAAAAGTTAAGCCTAAAATAAACATGTTTTTACTTTTAGGAATATAAAAATAAAGATTGATAAAGATATGATTTCAAAATTCAAATTAGAGTAAAGATTAATAGTTGAACTGATCAACTAAGAAAACACTCAGTCCAAAATTTAATCTCCGATAAAGGTCAAACCAGTTTATTTTCAACTCTAAAATTAAATAGAATGAAAATATGAAAATGCTTTTCTCTTAATCATATTATTTATAATATTTTTCTGTACTGGTAATAATAGTGACAATAACATAAATTATTGTCTAATAAGCGTGCATTCACTGAAATAAGTCAGTGCCAACGAACCTAATAAAATAATTTGAAGAGAGTAATTTAATTACTCAAACTAAACCACATAACAAAATAAACATAAACATCCAAATAAAATAATTAATTATAGGTGTAAAAACTAGGGTGTTACATTACTACCCCTCTTAAAAAAAATTTGTCCTCGAAATTTCGTAGCTCAAAACTAAACAGAATGTTGTAATCACACCTTGACCCTAAAATCTTACTTTGTATTCTCAGCACTTCATTCCTCTCAACGATAACTCTATAACAGGATCGGTTCTTATGCCATTCTATTTATCCTCGAGACCTTTCACTACCGCATTATCCCCACTACCTTCGATATTTCACCTTAGTCTATTACACTTTAAAGAACAAAGTCAACGCTTATTCTCTTCACTTCTCAATATAGATCCATTAGAAAACTTTCTTCAATATCTAACTTGCACAGCTACCATCAAAACCAACACTAACTTTACCACAACATCAATTAACCTTCTACTCAAGAGATGCAATCATAGTCTTAGTCCATTTGGGCTTAGTCTACTCTTCTAGTCATATCGAATTCACACTTTTAAAGTCTCCAATCAAAACATCGTAACATTCCTGAAGGTAAGCTGCTAGGATTATCTAACTCATCAACTTCGAACTTCTTCATAAACTGAATTTTCACAAACGCTAATCTTATATATTCACAGCCGTGAAAAGAGATTATAAAATAGAGTTTCTCTAAGGCCATTACCCCTAGGAGCTGCACCAAAGCAAAGCCAAGAAATCCAGGTGGACACTCCCCAATGGCAATCTTGGATTTAAAATATCTAGTTTCCACTATGGATCATCAACCACATTTTTACCAAAATAAGACCTCAAAGATTATAAACATTTCACCATAGCTTATCACACTCGAAAGGCACAATCAAAACTTAATCACTTCTTGCCTCAAAATTTGTCTACTAGCAAAACTTCTTCAACACCTTATCCTCACAACGAACATCAAGTTCAACCTTAACTCTATCACATATATCAACTTTCCACCCAAAGCACACAATTATAGTCTTAGTTTTCTTTGAATATATTTCACCACTCCAAATTATATCATAGTCATTCATTTCAATCTTAAAGAATACGATTACATTTCTTTGTGCAACTACAACCAAAAGGAATCACTTCAGTTTGAATTATCCAAAACCATAATTCTTAAGCTTTTTTAACAACTTAGTTTCACTCAAGAACTCCTCTCTACTATTTCTGTTCAGCTTAAGGAAAACTACCCTATATATTTTTCCGTTAATCCTCGGACTCACTAAGTCAACATTAACCATAAACATTGATCACTACTCTAAATTCCTTTAATGATATATCTGCCTCGATCATGATAAAATCCATTGTAATCATCTCACTCAATGACGTTGAACTTAAGGGTCCTCATAGTACCATTCACATCTATACACTAACGAAACTCCTATCAACTCTGGTTCGTCCTACCATAGAGATGACAAAAATTTAGGTACCACACTATCTCCTAGCTAACCTGCTAAGGATAGGTAATCTCATTACTTATCCATCCCACTGAGGATGATCAGTTGGACTTAGTCTCAACTTAGTCTTCAACACTTAAAGTAAACTTAACCGACACAGGTTGATAAACTTCCGTTTTTCATCTGAAACAACACTTGAAGATACTCCATGAAATCTGAACAATCCTCTGATACATTATTCGGTTCACTAACACTGCATAGTGGATTTTGACTTGCAAGAAGGGTGTAGACTTCACCAGTCGATCAACGATCACTTGAATTCAAACAAAACTCGTGTAAGTCTTCAGCAAACCCATAACAAGAATCGAAGGAATGTCAACATCTTAACAAGGAAGGTTTCAATTGTATATCTTGATGCGGAGATATCCAACTCATGAGTCATGACTGATGAGATAGGTCACACATCGACGACATTTGGAGAATACGTAGAACTAAGATGATCAACGACGACAAGTACTTTCGAACCGCATTAAGACAAGACCTTGGTGATCATAAAAGAATTTCTCAAGAAAAGAAATTTTTGTTTTCTGGATTTCACTTTCACGTAAGCATAGAAAAGAACTTCATTAATTTGAAGGATATCGGAACATCCAGTATGGAAAAAGATCATTCCATCAGGTTCGTGGATGTAAAAATGCATGATCAATACACATTTACAAACATGAATCTAATAAAGTTCATTCTTCCACAAGAATCTTCCAACGGATTCAAAGAATCAAGGGGTGAATAATGTCTAATCCCAAGAGGATTAATTCTTATTCTTAATACAAAGAATTTACAAAATGATGACTTTCACCTCTATCAAAAATAGAAGTGACGAAACTAAGTTTCACCAAGAAACTTCTGCTATCACGAAATTATTTGTTACAACTCAAGAAATAATCATAACCACTTTTCTCAACAAAATGTGAAAGTATCCAGACCAATGGATTCCTTTAAATAAATTCACTCAAATGTCTAATACATCGAGGATTATTTAGAAGTGTGAGTACGACTTCTCACAAACAAAGGAATGAATAATTGGAAATTTATGAATTAGCATAACTAATCTATAAGTCCTGACAGATTTCAAATTAAAATCAGAAAATATGTCTGACACGATTCACAAGGATAATCGAATGTCATATTCGAACCCAAGTAACATTCAAGATCTAAGGTATCCCAGGACATTAAGTCCTTGGAAAACCATCAATAAAACATATACTTGTGCGTCAACACACATTGCTTCAACAAGAAACAATTCAAACAAGTGCAAACCATAGATCACACAACAAAAACTTAACAGACCTATTCCCCAAAGATCCCGAAAGACTCGACCAGCTCTGGTACCACCTTGTAATGCCCCTCCTTGAGGCCCTTGGGGCATTACTACATAACACGTGCGGAATTTAAATTAAAAGATAATTTGCTGGTGCTTTCGGAAAATAATTTATATAAGTACATAAGTGTATGAAATTGGGTATAAAAATTTTGTCTCGACTCCACACCTAAGCCTTGATCGGCACAGACTTGCTATCACAGCCTGGCAAGCCTATTTAATTTAAAGAATATACTTGAATAAAATCTAGTATTTTTACAAAAATTTTGACTGAGTCTCCTCTGTAATTCGGACATCCCAGGTAAAAGGACACCTACTAAAATAATTACATTTTCATTCCAGAATTCCAGTTACACCAAATACAACTAGGCAGTAATATGCTAAAGATAGTTATATCAATCAGCTATACATGACCAAAAGGAAAAGTTTAATTTTTCATTCAAAAGAGACGCTCTCCGAGTCATAAACATTCCATTTTAAAATATAGACTCTCTGAGTCATACTCATACATACTTATCAAAAATCCAAGTCTCAAACCCTAAGCTGGTCATTCTAAAAGTTATTCCTGAGAAGAACTCACGTGATCGTTCCTCAATCAAA